>ML810053.1:77633-108344 GCA_009831015.1 Picea engelmannii
GTGACAGTTACCCTTTGTGAAGGAGGCCCTTAAGACATGGGTGTGGTGAGTGTAAGTGTGAATGAAGGGGGAATTGAAGAGGTTTAAATTATGAAGGCCTTAGCACTATCAATTATGTCACAAAGTATTTCCACAATGAGTGGCAACTTATATACCCAGCATGACATGCTTGAGGGAGAGAAAAGTATATTGGAATATATGAGTGCTCTTACTAGAATAGAGACTTCAATATTTAATGGCCTATAAGAAAAAACAAGTGTTTAATGGTTCCTCCAAGAGTGGGGTGTCTTCCCATATCTAAATTTTAACCCATTCTATATCTTCCCACAAGCTAGAATCATTCTTTATGAATAAAGTAACCCAATCCTCAAACAAAAGAGAACACCTCTAAAATGTGTTCTATGGGTGTTCTAAGAGGTGGAGCTCCTTATATACCTTTTTTTGAATACATCATTCATCAAATCTTGTTGGCCTGGGAGCTGTCATAAATGTTGATTCAATGCTCATGATATTCCTAGAAATGTTTGCTACCAGGAGAAGGCCAAAAATCACTTCAATTTTGAACTCCAATGAGTCAATGACATTGATTTCATGTATATATAACCATAATTATACTTGTTTATGCTCCTACAGGTATAGAATGGTATATAATACCTCATCTCCATATCAACCATTACATATGCTTCTAAAAGTCTCATAAATCCATTGAGGTTAACTGCGCTTCTAAAGCCTTGTCTTGAGGTTCTACCATGCTCTCAGAAATTGTGTCCAAACTCTAGAAGGATTAGTAGGAAAACTTGGCACAATATATTCCTCACATGATATATTGACTTGGCACAATATATTCCTAAAAAAATTATGTATTTAGTCTAGACTCTGATCTTATAGTAGACAGGAATGTAAATGCTCCAATATTGGTATAAAAAAACCAGTTAAATTGGCAGTTATTTTGAACCTGTGTACTATGGAATTCAACTTTGAATGAAGTGGGTGAGTGCATACATCAAGTTATCCAATTGTCCAACAAGAAATATTATCATGCATGATATATGGAGGCTCAAGTGTATGCAATATCTAGTTTCTAATATGCTCGATGTTATGGAGGAAGTCATGTAAACATTGCTTTGGTGACTTTTGGAGATATTGCTACTTACATACTATAATCCTAATTTAAGTAGGGAAAGGACGGACTTAGATGAAGGAAAGAGAAAATATTGTACAAAATATTGAATGCCTTATGCAATGAAGAATAGCATCATAACATTCTTTCAATATATGTCTAGTTAACCTCACCTAAGCAAGGTCCCCAAAACCTTTACCCATATGGTATAATGGGTTCAACAATCGATTTGATGCTTTCCTTAATCTAAATCTACACAGGGCACTGATTATCTAATAGAGTACTGCAAAATTTCCCATTGTCATGATCTTGTACCCGTTTGAAATGCAAGATCTATATTAACTTGATTGAATGAGAATCTTAATTGCAAATAATTATAGAAGAAACCTCATTTTTTGACAATCTATGATAAATAACAAGGCCTACTTCCTATAATGGCTACATTATCTTGTTAGAATGGAGACTAATACATGGACTTCAATGTTTGATTCTATGAAAAGATAAAGCATGTAATGGTTACATTATCTTGCTAGAATGGATATTAATATGTAGACGTCAATGTTTGATTCTATGAAAAGATAATAAGTAATAATAAACTCCAAGGACACAACCAATTGTCTTAACCTTTAGGCCAACCCCTTATAGTACGACAAGTTTCCCATATAGTTGACAATATACTAAAAATTCCCACTAGCTAGAAGGTCACTTTCCTAAATTATGATTAATGATTTAAGTGATTTATAAGTTTTTATCATTTAGTATTAAAAGAAAGTATGCTTCAAACATTCTAGTAGATACATATTGCAAAAAATTAAGTGTTCTCTTTAGATATTGCAAAATTAGTTTAGTTGCTTTCCATACATGCATGGGTTATTTATTAGATGCAACTTTGATTAATAAAACAATTGTTTGTAATTAATAAGTTAATAATGTAATGTGATCTTAATAAATGGATTTTAGCTTGTTGATATGTAGAAAATAGAGATTAGGATTGGCATGAGACACCACATTAAGAAAATCCAAGACAATCAATATAGGAATTGTTACCCAAATATTCAATATATTATAAATGAATGAAACAAGTGCACAAGATAATAGAATGCAGTTGAGATATATTCATCTAGTGAATATCCCACTAGAAACTATCGACAAGTGAAAGCACAATCAAAATGGTGTTCATCTTGGCAATAGGAGCAAAGTTATCTCGAGTGACCAATCAAGATTTATGCTTATCAATACTACCATTCACATAGAATTTCATTTTATAGACCCATTTATATCCAACAATAGTATTCCCTAATGGAAGAGATACCAACTCCCATATCTCATTTTTCATCAAGGACATATATTCATATGTTATAACATTCCCCCATGCTTTCCATGAGCTTATTCATAGTTATAATGATCATAAATCGTCATGGGTATCAACACAGTGAAAAGTTTTATTTTTTCTTATGACCGTGAGTCTTTTAGAGTGTTCAAGACATCATCGACATTAGATATTGTTTCCTCAATTATTTTTGTAGCCCACTTAGGAAAACAAGTTTCTCCAACAAAAAGTAAGCCTTGTAGTTTGACATTTAGTCTGTTGACTATATGAAGCCTTGCAGTTTGACATTTTGCCAGCTCTAATATTTTTATTCATTCAGGGATCAGAAAGATCTTATCGAGGAGGCTTCATGTAGGATATGCCAAGAGAGTTTTAGCACCTCAATAAATGGTCAGTGTAGGTTTTTGTGTTTTCCTAAGGTTATTTTTATGTAGTATTATTTTTCACAAGTGACTTTTCTAATTTTGAGCCCTTGCTAAACATAATATCTTCTCTTGGATTAATTGGAATTGACAGCATTGAGCGATCCCATTGACGTGTAATCTTTATGAACCATATATTTTAGTGTTTGGGTTTTGGCACATGCCTTTTTTTAGTAGTGTAGTTAGATCAGCTGAATAGTTGATATTTATAGAGGTTTGAATTATTGAACAAAGGTCGTCCTTATTGAATTGGAGGAGAGGGATTTAATATGCAATGGAGTAATAAATAGCTCTATGGATGACTTAGCCATTTGTATTTCTGAAAATGTTTGCAGGTATTCTGAATGGATTGATGAATGTGAGCATGTAAATAATTCTGGCTAAATGGACGCATCTACAGACTTAGATAACATATCATGTATATCTTGAATATAGTAATTCAATATATGGATGTTTATTTTCCTGAGATTCTATCTGAAATCTATGAGAGTATCTACAGTTTGGATGTGCACCTTCCTCATAATGTGTAATACAGGAATCCATTTGAACAAATTCACAATATTCTACTTTGACCTGTCATGTTCTTGAATCATGTTTGAAAATTGATTGATGCTCAGTCACTTAATATATCTACTACACGGATTAACTGTGTATATGACAGTTAACATTAGTTGTTATTTGAAACTAGATGGATTGGTTGTGTATATAACAGTAACATTGGTTTTTATTTGAAACTAAACTTGGAATATATATGTGTTGTATATCTATAGGCCAAATCTGCTATAGCTGTTGAAGTATTTAAATTTGTCTTTTTTCACCCCTTGTTCTGGTCGAGTATTGGGATATTGAATTTTACATGGTTTGGCATTTTCAAATATCTTGGCATGAGAGATTATGAGCTTTATATCTAGAGTCCAAATCTGTTATGGTTGTTTCGAATTGCTACAATTTTCATTTTATGAATTTTCTCTTCTACTCAAAGTATATATATATAGAACACTTGCATTCTATGTGTGAAGTTGTTGTGCTAGCCAAAGGATACAAAGCAATACCTACAATGACTTCAAGTTGTATTATTGATGATATAATTTTCTGCTAAATGTCAAACAATTTGTCAGAGGTTTCAGTGAAGGCTCTGGAGTTTCTGTTGCTCAGCTATCTCATTGGTATATAGGATCTTGTATTGGATGGCACTTGGTTTGACATACCCAAGAAAGTACAGCATTATTTTGATCCTTTCTAAAAACAGGGACTTACTCTCTAGTATATTTTGCAGTCTTATTACACATGATTGCACTTGAGATTTTGGACTTTAGCTCAACAATTGCGATTTCATGTGATAACACACCCGAGACATATCCTAGTGATCCTAAAACTCATTAGACAAGACCCCCTTTACCATTGGAAGTTATTCCTCCTCAACCAACCTTGCCTAAGACCGATGATATAGATTTAAATATTGATATGGCTAGTATCTTAGCAAAGGTTAATGTACCTGTCCCTCTCAGTATTGATATTGTGTTTTTTTTTTAAATACCTACAACATAGTCGATATTGCGACATCTTGGAGCGTCTCTCCCATAGCAACCACATCAAAGATGATACCTCTTAACGTCTCTCTTGCCATGTCCAAGATGTCTCACTTTCCACCTACAAGACGTCGCTCTTGCCACCTCCAAGACATCTCTCTTGCCACATGCAAGACGTCGCTCTTGCCACGTTCAAGACGTCTCTCTTGCCACATTCAAGACATCTCTCTTGCCACGTTCAAGACGTCGATATTGCCACGTTCAAGATGTCGGTCGTGCCACGCTCAAGATGTCGGTATTGCCACCTCCAAGACGTCGGTCTTGCCACCTCCAAGACGTCGCAATAAAGACAAAATATATGTCATCGGAAAAGAGACGTCATGTGAAACGATGTTTTAGGGGGGCCACTGTTTGTCGTTCTCTCGACAATATAAAGTGGAAATTGCGTCGAATGCATCGTCGAAATTTGACCCAAATGTACTAGTGAATTGGACTTACACTATGACAACCATTGTGTCATCGGTTTTCCACGTTTTATGATTTCCTCGTGAAGGGAAGATAGTGACGATCGACCAATTGTCCTTTGTGCATCCTAGTCCTTCTGTGTCTGTGGGACCTTCGGTCCCCATTATTGATAATTCTCAACAGTAAACTAAGAACGTTGGTGTCGATATGTATTCCCCCTTGATGGGAACTTTTAATTTCTCAACACCAATCTCATACATTAATGCCATTTATGGTGAGTTTTCATCATCATTGAGTTTTGTTCCTTTCCGTACTTCATATCTTAATGACCCATGGACCCTATTTTCTCTAGCTATGTCATATGAAGGTCATTCACATATCGGGATGGAAATTCCAATGTCCGTAGTAGAAATTGCATATCAAGCTATACTATAAGCTATCGTAGACCCGGATCCTCCCTCCTCACAGACGAAAGAGGTAGATCATGTCTTACAGCACATATGGGTTGCACACTCATCCAGTTTGCATGACTGCCTCAATGATACTTTACCCTCAGATGAATCCATCATAGTGGCCATGTCTAATCTGGATAGGCCTTGGGACGACCTTCATCATAGATCTTATTTTCTCTCGGAGCTTGAATGGATTGAACATGATGATTTTAGGTCCACCTTGAGTGAGATGGTTGGTCACACCATGGTTCCATTAGATACACATGGTATATATGTTGAAGGAAACATGGAGAACATTTCTCCTACCGTCACGATCGACATCTCTTGAACCCATGGTAAAATTGAAAATGTATATATCTGTGCAGATTGTTCACCTAAAGAAATTCATATCTACATCGATCTCTTCAAGTAATTTCGAGATATATTTGCTTGGTCATATGAAGAGAATCCAAGGATCGACCCCAGTATTTTCAAACATGAAATTAAAACTTATCTGAATGCTAAACATGTTCAGAAATGACTTAGAGTTGTAAATCCTGGGAATTCCCTCACTATTAAGGAATAGGTAGAGAATTTTCTCAATGATGGCTTCATCTACCTGGTTCCCTTGACCGAATAGGTATCCAACCCTATTCCCATAGATAAGAAGCAAGGAATTGTCCATGTATGTATGGATTTTAGGAACCTGAATAAATATTTTCCTAAAGATAATGCCGCCACTCCTTTTATTCATTATATTATTGATGAGTGTGTGGGAAGCGAAGTCTTTTATTTTATGGATGAATTTTCAAATTATAATCAAATTCAAATTAAACCCGAGGATCAACACAAGATAGTGTTTATTTTTCCTTGGGGTACCTTTTCATATTGGAAAATTCCTTTCAGTCTTAAAAATGTTGGAGAAACCTTTCAACGTTCCATGACCTTCGTGTTTCATGATCTTAAGCATATTGTCAAATCCTATCTAGATGATATTGATGCTCATCTAGAAATAGGGTTGATCATTTGAATCACCTTCAACTACTATTTGAAAGATGATGATATTATGCATTCGGTTGAACCCTCACAAATGTTTCTTTTGCATCAGGTCTGGTCTCCTTTTGTGATTCATAGTTTCTGAGCATGGGATCATGGTGGATCCTATGAAGGTTGAGGCAATACTTTGATTGCCTCCCTCACGCAATATTCAATAACTTCAGGATTTACAAAGGAAGGCTAACTTCCTGTGTCATTTAGTAGCTAAATATGCCAGTATAACTAAGGGTTTCATGCCTCTCTTGAAAAAGGACACTCCATTCATATGCGATGAGTGAGCCCATGATTCCTTTAATTCTCTTAAGAAATTCTTGGTATTGGCACCTCTGCTGAAGCCCCCAGACTACAATAGATATTTCTTGATTTATATTTCCGCGTCCGAAGGGACAAATGGTATGGTTCTGGTTCAGGAAAATGAAGAGCTCCATGAGCACATTATCTATTACCTTATCTGAAATCTAATTGATCCTAAACTTCAATGTTCTCATGTAGAGAAGTTAGCCTTAGCAGTCGTGCATTCGGTTCAAAGGTTGTGTCGTTGTATCTTACTCTGCAAGACTACTGTGATTGTTGATATCAATCCATTTCAATACGTCCTTACAAGGCGTATTATAGTGGGGAAATACAATAAATGGTTTGTGATTCTAAAGGAATTTGATCTTGATTTTTCCTCCACGAAATCCAGTAAGTCGTTGGTTCTTGCGGAACTTATGTTAGACTTCCCTAAACAGGATGAGGATATGTTTCATGATGATTCGTTCGTTGATGAACATATATTATTTATCTCATATTTGGACCCCTAGTATGGAAATATTCTAATCTACCTTCAAACTTTGAAGCTTCCCCAACATATTTCGAGAGATGACTGACGACGTATACACCATCAGGCCAAAAACTACTTCATTATCGGTGACACGTTGTATCGTTGAAGGGTGGATGTTATTTTGCATCGTTGTTTGAATCACGAGGAGGTTGAAGCTATTCTCAATGAATAACACAGTGGGGCATGTGGTGCTCACTTATCTAGGCTTGTGACAACCCAAAAGATATTGTGAGCTGGTTATTTTTGGCCATCAATTTTTAAATATTGTGTTGAAGCAGTCAAGAAGTGTCACCCTTGCTAGGTGTTCGCTCATAATATGTGATCGCACCCTAATCCTCTGCACCCATTCATTACCATCGATCCATTCACTAAGTGGAAGGTGGATTTCATGGACTGCAACCCAACCTCGAATGGGGGGCATCATCACATTATTGTGGCCATGAATTATTTTACTAAATGGGTTGAGTCCATGCCTACCATTAAATTCGATGGTGAGACTGCAACATTTTTCGTATTCAATCATATTATAGCTCGGTTCGGAATCCCAAAGGATATTGTCACTGATCATGGAATTCACTTTCAGAATGAAATTATGACAGAGTTAGCATCTAGACTGGGGTTTAAACATGATCATTCATCACCCTACTATCCCCAGGAAAATGGACAAGTAGAGGTCATGAATAAATCTCTAAAGACGAATTGGCAAAAAACTGCCAAGTAGAGTAAATCTAACCAGCATGTCATGCTTTACCCTGCACTATGGGCATACTGAACCATAGTAAATACTTCCATCGGTTTCTCACCATTTCAGTTAACACGGAGTGGAGTCGATCCTTCCTATTGAATTTGAAATCCCTTCTCTTAGGTTGGTCGTTGATCTCCTACCTAACATGACTGATCTCAAAGAATGACTCGTACACCTAGAGCAACGTCGAGATGACACAGTGGCCATTGAGGAAAATAAACAATGTGTTAAGTTCCAATATGATAAGTTTGTCCATCCACGGATGTATGTTGAGGGTGACTTGGTTCTTCTCTATGACCAAGCTAAAGAACCATTGGGGGCGGGAAAATTCAATCCTATGTGGCACAGTCCTTACATCGTGAGGCGTGTCCTTGAAAAATAAGCCTATGAGTTAGAAAATTATGAAGGGAATGTATTGGATGAGCCCATAAATGGGCTCTACCTTAAACAGTATTACGCTTGAGCCTTAGAGCTCAAGTGTGGCACTTGTATACTAGTGTATGTTACTGTACATATTTCATCTTTGTTCTTTTGTGTCATAGGCTTGCTTATTGAGTTTTCCCTTAGTTGGAAAATGTCAACAGAATCTTCAGTGTTCTTAGGATTCACATACAGTTCCAATCATCATACTCGTAACATGGCTTTCGTCGCTTGGGTTATCTATTCACCCGAGGGACAACTAGTGTCTTCATGTGGCTTTTGTCTGGAGCCATCAACGAATAATGTGGATGAGTATAGCATCGTTATAGAGCTATTGCGCGGTGCCATTTCACATGGTGTTCGATATTTATAAGTTCACCCAAATCCCTAGTTAGTTGTATGTCAATTGAGTGACAGTTACCAGATCAAATATCCTACACTACTCTGACATTTCCTTCAGGTATGAATTTTGGAATGATATTTTGATTTTATTGCTTACAATCATATACCTAGAAGGTTTAATCAAGTATCTAATGCATATGTTAATTACATTTTAGATTAGCATTTGTCACATAACTAAGTAAAGAAAATTCACATTCATACATTCATCCATTGTAATATATAAAAGTAAAGCTGAAGACCAAAATATTTTTTATATTTCATCCTTTTAATACAAAAATATGGTGTCATAGTACAAAATGGGGCTTGTATCCCTAAAATACATATACAGTCGGTACATCACACAACCATGGAATTTAATCCTGAGGTGGTGGGTGTGTGTTATGATAACACACTATGGCGTTCGCAAGATGCTGGAAGAGCCTCACCCATACATGAGGTACACCCACCACTTGCCTTTGCATCGCCTCTAGAAGATCCTCCACCTGAACCATAAGAACCATGTGCATCATATGAGACAGGTTTCCCTGCACATTCTGGAGAAATCATCTTGCATCCTCACCTACTATCTCATCTCCTCAGCCCCTGCGTCGATCTCATGGATATCCATATGGTCATCGTGGAACTACATTTGCGAAAAAAAAAATAACCATTAATACATGATACCATACAAAAGTATTTGTGTTTTTGTTTGCCATTATCAAATTGAAAAACACAAAAAAATGAAATATATAAAAATCAATTCCCACTGATCTCTCCAGAGGCAGATCCCAGTGGAAATGGAATGTCTCGGTCCCCTCAGTCTTATATCCCCTCATAAGGGTAGTCATCAATCATGATGATTTTTCATCGCCACCAAATTTGGAAGAACTCATCATTATAGGGGGTTGGCACCCTAATACCTCCTAGCCTTCACATCACCTCAGTCCACCGTGACATAGATGGATTGCGTAGATCATGTGGACTAATATCTACTCTAGGGATCATAGCTAGAAGTCTCTCGAATAAAGAACTACACAGTATGGATTTCAACCCGAAGTTCCTCATCCTACCGAGTTTGAAATCAGTCAACTGGCTCTTCATGTTGGCAAGTAGTGAGGTGCACCAATCATAAATCGTGGGTCTCAAACACTCCACAACATAGAACATGAGTGACCTTGACGCTTGATGCAATGAGGTTGATCCTGATATCCATGTGAGTACTAGGACAACGATTTTCAGACTCAGGTTATCAATCACCTTAATAGGGAGTTGGCTCCCCACTTTCTATGTGCCTTCAATACAATAGGTGGAAATGTACTCCTCCATAGTCCTCCCAGCTCCAGCCTCTCGGGATTTGATATTCACCACCTCGCCTCGTAGAGACAACCATGTAATGAAGTAGATATCATCCACTTCAATTCTCAATGGTTGCCCATCGATATTGAATGCCTCGGTCTCTGGATCCCAATAGTATATCAATATATGGAGCAACATCACTTGGGCCCTCATTCCTTTTATGGCCCAAAATTTATAGATCCCACATATTTTTCAGAGATTTTTGGGCCCTCACATCCCTTTCTACTACAACATCAACCTCCTTGTGCTCCCTTTCCCTCCATTAAATCACCATCCTGCAAAGGAAACACCGAATTTTGAGTCAATTTTGTAAAAACACTTTCTCACAGAGTTGTGCATGGTCTACCCTTATGACAATCATGTATAGAACTTCATATACGCAGGTAGGCTTCGTCTTTCCTGCATTCATGAGGTCATGTATGTGACCCGATGAACTACACCCAGTGTACACCCTAGTTTTTAAATTACGGCCTTTGATTATAAAAAATTGACCACTAAATCTTAAAAATAAACATTGAAATGGAAGAGGATAGGATGGGCACTTACTTGGTCCAAACGGTTTCCAATTTCGTCGATCGTAGCTCCTAGAATCATCGATGAAGATCGTGGGTAAAATTTCCTAAAAAGCACTATGTGGGTGAAAAACTCAATTAATATGGTAAATTTCTTGTTTTTTACTATTTGTAGAAAATTTTCATCCACTTTCTATAGTTTTTACCCATTCTTTCATATTTTTTGAAACCATATGAACTAATTGAACAGTATAAGACCTGGTTTGAAGTGGTTTTGTCCAGGGTCTCATAGGATTTCCGGCATTCTTCATCCCATTTGTGCCTCCGACAGGTATTTACCATCACTGGCATATAGGGTAGGTTTTCACCCCAAAATTCACTTTTGCATCATATTATGACCATGATTCATATGCCCTAGGTACGAACCGATTTTATAGCAACAAAAAACCTTTTTGTTTCTTCTAGAAGTGTCATTATTAAATGGTAGAGACTTACCAAACATGGGTACCCTAGTTAGAACATTTTTGTCATTTGGTGCCCATGCAAAAGTTACTCCATAGTTTTGGGAGTCCCTTATAGTCCCAATATGACGTTGTGTTTGAACCTCATTGATATTACTCAATATCATTCTAACCACTACTTATGGGGCTCCCATTGAATCTTGGTTAAGCTCTTTTCCGACTCTCGAAAAAATGAAAAGATTGTCGAGTGAACTTGTTGCTTTCAAACTCATTAAATGGACTTGAAAGGACGTCTATTTTGGTATAATTTTAACCCTTTTCCGGACCAAATATACTACTTACGAAAAATGAATAATCTGGTCACCATTGGCTAGAAGGGTTCTCCTGGGTATTCTTTTATGCTTTTTCGGGCCTAGGGGACTAAATCTACAAAAAAGGATACTTTTAAGTTAAGTTGTAATTGCATCCCATTACCCTACTTGCATTGTTGAGCCTAATGTTAGCTCTCGATTTCTTGTTACAAGCCTCTTGCCCCATCAATTCTCAACATTATCCAAATAGTGCCTTATATATATCCTTTGCAAACTGACAAACCCTTTACCCTTAGAGGAAACATTCCCCCCAAGTGTCCATGTCCCGCATGCATTTCCCTGCATTGAACATAGGTATGGTCCACTTCTTGGAACTAATTGCTTACTTGTGACACTCGTTTCCTCTCATGTATCATAGCATTTCTTTGACTATGAAAAAACAAAAAAAGACGGGCGGGAAAAGAATATTATCTCCTATCGGCAGAAATCGTGTCGCCTTTGAAAAAGGCACAAATTCTTGAGTCCATTTCATCCAAGGTTTGGGTTTAGCATGGCCTTGGGAAACTGAACTCATTACTTAGATTCTACTCCTCCGACTGTTTACTCTTCCAGTCCCTATGGAGATTTTGTTGATGCCTCTTGCGTCACAAACTTTTATCAATGATCAATGTTAAGTCTATGTTGCCTGAGTTATCCATATGTCTCATGCTCTTGTTCAAAGGAATTCTAAGCCTGTGTCAACCATTCCTCAGAACTATTGACTTTTCATGTTGTCCATCCCCTTACAAAGTGAACCTTAGAATCACATGAAACTATTGTCCTACCTTGCACCCTGGGCCTACTTTCATCATTGGTGGGTGACCTTGAACCCAATAGATGACATCTCTTCATTGGTAGTTGACTGGGGGGTTTCCCTTGTGTTCGACGATAAGAAATCTATTCACAGATTGGGATTCGTGTAGTGTCTTGGATTCCATTAGACCCTATAGGTGGTTTCCTCTCCTTTGTCGGAAATTTTCATTATTGGTCGCTACTCAGATGATCTCTTTCATGTACTAATTACATCTGGTGCACGCAAGAGACGCACATGGTCGTTACTTCGTGAACATCTTATTCATCCAAGCTCTTCCTAATCATCAATCTATTGTTTTGTACCTCGTGTTGGATGATGAGATATGCCTTAATTATCTCCTTTTGGTGGGTCTCCTTCCATTGACTTCAACTCATCTATTATGGAATCAAGATCTAGAGTCATAATGAGTACCTGGAGGCTTCCAGTCATCAGTGGCAGGTTCTCCCACCATTGATAGTTGGGAATACATTAATGTATCCTGATCGACGGATTGTTCAAGTGTTCGACCTCAACACCCTTATTCACACTTGTGGAATGTACTCAGTTCCTTGACACCTAATTTCATTACCGGTGGGTTGTCTCACGTTTGTTAACAGTATACCTCAATGATTGATAATCAAACGAAGTCTCATTGTGTTCAAATTCAACTCCTTTATTCACATGATGTAGACTTGCACCTTTAGTGGATAGTGTAGAAGACCTCCAAGTCACAGTAGCAGGATCACATGTTTGTTGTTGTGTTTCTTCGAACCAGTACCTATATGACTTCAGTGGTCATGGAATATAATATTGTACTCTCTTGTATATAGATATCTTTAGTTGATTTTGAGACTAGACTCCATTGTGTCTTGTTCATGACTATGAAATCCTATGGCATATTCCTACTTTGTATTGCCTATTCATGGCCATGAAAAACTATTTGTTATATATCCACATGGATATGTAATGTAATCGAGATTGGCAGCCATGTGTAGAGAGTCAATATGAATTGTAATATTCTCATGAGTAACTGATTTTTCCAGCTGGGTCCAAATTACTCCACTTCTGGGAATTATAATGTATTTCGACCATCACGTTTTCTCCTTTGACCTCACACATTAGAGGGCATATGTTATAACAAATTTTGCCACACTCCATGCATCTTTCTTTGATGGCCTTCCATTTCCATTTGCAAACTCAAGTTTCCCCTTTTTGTGCATTCCAGAGTTAAAAATTCAAATTTTTGCACATATAAATGGGCCACAGTTAGATAGCTCACGTATACATAGGTTGCTCCATTACAATCCGCGTACATCGGGTTTTGTGCTAAAAAATTAAAAATATGTCGGGTTTCCATGCCATGTCACGAGATCCATGATCCTTGACCTTCCATATATTGGAAACACTCTGACTTGACCCTTCAATTCCATTTGGAGGTTATAAATTGAGCCATATACAAGCCTTGAAACACACATCATTGAGAGCAAAGACACTCTAGAGAAATTTCACTTCATATTGAGTCTACATCCCTTTGTCCTTGAAATTTTGAACTCCTTATGTTCATCCCCCAAGATCTTCCTATCTTGAGAAGGAGAAACTCAATTACGCCTACTACTTGTGAGCTTTCCATTGTGGAGGATTGAAGTGGTGAAGGCACAATTGGAGGGACTTGGTTTCTCAGTTCCGATATGTGTCGTTACAAAAGTTTGTCACCTATGTACTTTTCTGATTACATTAATAGACATACTCTTTTATCGTCCAATTATATGTAGCTAATATTTGTATTACTTTCCATGGGCGTATTTGTTATACATGTTAATGGATTATTCTTGTTTATATGCTAACATTCTATATAATTTCTATATGCTTGTACATATTGATTGTTGAGGACAAGTTGCGGGCATTAAGATTTCGGTTGTGAGCTCAACCTTGGTCTTCTTCGAATGTTCGGACGAGGTAGGCTTCTATCCTTCTCTTGTTAGCATCTCTATTTATCTAGCATACTTGAGTTTAGAGTTGATTTCTGGGTGTCGTTCCATCTATTGTGGTTTACCCCTTACCATAGAGATTTTCCTCATAACATTTACTTATGCCAACTTTTGTATATTGTTGTGCATAGTAGTTAGATGTTGTTTTTTGTGCATTTATTCCAGCTTTTGTATATTGTTGTACATAGTAGTTAGATGTTATTTTTTTAGCATTTCAGCCATATATAATATGTTCTTTACATACTCTAGTTGTTGTTGCAATTTTTTCCAACTTGAGTGGGTCTTTTGTATAGTTGTAACATGTCATTCACTCCTTCATGTCCTTTTTATTACAATTGTATTCATTTATGTTTTGAGTAACATGTCATTCACCCCTTCATGTACTTTTTATTACAATTGTATTCATTTATGTTTTGAGCATAAACTTTCTCATTAATTAAAGGTTGAAATAACCCTTTGACACAAGACATATCTTTAAAATGATTATGCGCACAAGTAAGGAGGTCTAGTAACCATAATAGGAAATTCTCCACTAACTTATCTTACTAATAAATCTAATTGTTTAGTTATTAGGCTTCGGGATTTAATCCAACCTAGGCTTATATCCCTTCTTTTTCCCCTTGAGAGCCCTACAAGGGTGTTTTCAGTGTTTTTGCATGAAGACCGTTTTAGGCATCAACACAAACTAAAAATATTTAATCCATTGAAAATTAATGTCAAATATCCCTAAATGCCTAAATTTGTGATGCAACCCACCTATGAAATAAATGGACAAATTTTTATCCAAGTATATGTCAAAAAAATGATTATTTTTACCATCTCTTCATGTAGTTGCTTGAATTCATAGAATTCTTTATATCGTTATTCCAGTCAATAAGGAGATGAGGGAAATGACAAACTTAATTACTGTATGTGCATTCACTAATTGACTAGACATTTAGAGAAATAAAATCTATACTCATTCAAAGAAAAGAACTTTCAAAACTTTACGATCAAGTAATGTAACCAGAATCTATGTTATCAAGTAATGCAATTAGAAATTGTCCCAACAAGAATGTAAACTAACTAAACTAAACAAGGTTTTGTGGTAGCGTCGTCCCTGTCAGTTGAATTGGGATAGGAAAAAGTAGCATAGGCAGATGGAAACTGCAGTGAAGATGTGGCAAGCAACATGAAGCACAGGTGGTATCCATGTAGTAAATGACACATGGCCTATAGAGCCCCATTTATTTTTTGAAAGTATATAACAAAATACAATTTTTGCATAGTGGAAGAAATTTTTTTATGACAACACAAATATGAAAGGAGATAAAAAAGCAGTTTAGTTTGAAATATATTAAATCAGTTACAAGTTCCTTGAAATTTAAATGCATTTGTCATATAGATTGGTGAAAGATAAAAATGTATGAGGACATAAATTTAAAAGGACATAAAAAAACAGTTTTATTTGAAATATATCAAAAAATAAAAGTCTGTTACATATTACTGGAAATTTTAATGTGTTTGTCATATAGACTGGGATTGGGGCTCCCGCTGACCATAAGAGAAATATGTACAAGAAATAGGACTGTAGAAAGAAGAAGTGGGCGACAGTAGAGTGCAATACCTGCAAAAAAAATAAATTGAAAGGTATCAGTGTTTGGCTAGACATTTCTATTTAAAAAAGTGGAATAACTAGATTGATAAACAAAGCAGGATCGATCAGTAGACTTATAGTGATGGTACATATGAGCCCTTTTTCTATTTGCTTGTGACTATCATTTCATTGATGTCGTCGACAGCTGATGGAATCGTGGAAACTACCTGTTGCCTTTCGTTGGTGGCCTGCTTCAATTCCCTTTCGATCCATTCTTCAATGTAGCTTCTCATTGGGGCGACGTTGATCTCATTCCGGATTTTTATGTTGAAAAGTTCATTTTCTAATTCCCCGAAGTCAATAGAAAGATTACGAAAACCTGATCAATTTCCTCATTATGTACTGAATAGTCAACTAGCCAGTCGTCGACGTGATCTTGATCATATTCAAGGATGTCGTAAACCTTTTCCAAAGACAACGCCTTAAACATATCAACCTATTTATCGAAGTCTTTCCTAGTTAAGGGCAAGGAGTTGACGATTAAGTTGGGGTCTTGGAAGTCGTTGGTCCTTCCGGCTAATTTTATTCTTGACAGCCTTGTGAATAATTTTTCTTTCTTTGATATGGCTTGTTCACGTGACTGAACAATGAGATGCAGGTTCTTCACTTTTTCTTTCCAGCATGCATTTAATTGACCAATCCGGTTTTCGGATGGAAGATCTTGTTGTCTTCTTTTTGTTTATGTCATGTTGTTGACAATGGTGCCAAAAGGAAGGATTGTGTTTAAATAGAAATGTTATTTATATTTTAACTCCACCTGCAAATGTTCGAGCAAACTATGTGCCCTAGTTCCAAGGGAAGTGATGGTTTGTGATGTTTTCCACACCTCAATAACCAGTTCCATTCTTTTCTTGATACTATTCTCCACATATCCTTTATAGGATGCGAGGAGGTTGGAGCATCCTTTTAAGTTGGTTTCAGGGGTGGCAGGCATGGCTATTGCCAAAGGATTGGCAAGCAATGGCATAGGAATCAAAACCTCTTCCAATTCCTTGAACCGGTCCTTCAGTTTGGAATTCTTGTCCCCAATGCCTCAAATGGAATCATGAAGTGCATCTCCGCTCAATATGTGAAGTTGACATATTTGGGATGGCTGCATGTTCGCAAGGCTAACCTCTGAACGAGATTTTCCTTTCTTATTTTTTACATTTTTTTTCAATGATCAATTTTTTGAAATAGTTGTCAAAAACAGTGCTTTGGAACACAAAGGATTCATCTTCGTCAAAAATTTTGGTATCGGATATGTCCATTGGACGACTATGTTGGATGGCATCTCCGGGCTGATCAAGGTAGAAGAGCATGCTATCCAGATCAGGCTCAAGTTCCATGTTCTCACTCTGAATTTCGGGCTCTTCCGCCTGTCCCACATTTTTTTTTCTCTTCTTATCTACTGGAATCTTGTGAGAACTATCAATTTTAGAGTGAGGAGGGTCGTTATCTCCTCCTTCGTTTGAAGAACTCTGAGTTGCTTTGTTGCTGTGGTGGGCCGTTGGAGTGATGCTCTGAGATATCGTACTTTTTGGAGTGTTATTCGTTGATTGAACACTCTTGTCACTAGGGCCTTTCCCCTGTTGCCTATACAATTTAGTGTTGCTTTGCAATGTGTCTAGGTCATCAGCATCAGAAGCAAGAGCGTTTTCGCCAGTTTCTCTATTTTCGGATAAATGTTTTTTGAAAAAACAATCGTCGAAGCCAAGTGTTTGTAAATGTTGTCGAAAAATATTATCGGGGTCGAACCCTGATAGGATTTCAGCATATCTCAAGTTGAAGTTTCTAGAATGCGCTATGAATTCGTCAATTTTGTTGACATTCTTCAACATGAAGTCCCCGACTTTCCAAGGCAGAGGAATGAACTATTTTTTTCTCATCTCTTGGAATAGATGCAACCAGTAGTTGTATTTTCGTGCTAATTCTACAACAAACATTATGTCTGTAATGTGACATGGAAGGAGAGCAGGTTTTTCCCTAGATCCAAAAATCCTTATCACAGTGTAATTATCCAAATTTTCAAGTGTCCCCTTCCTGTCCAAAAAACTGGTTTCCTATTTAGATATGCGGGGAGCATCTTCTCCTAACAACAAAACTTTGAAAACAGACACGAATCCATTAAAAACCTCATAAAAATAGTGGGAATACTTGTGCTTCCACAAGGCCTGGTACCAAAACGTTACTAGGTCGAATTCCCAGTTGACATTCTTGGACAGAGACAGTTCTGGAAACTGGCAGCAATGTGCTATTGCAAAAACTAAGTAGGATGACATATAAAATTTCTTTTCCTTTTTGAAGCTTGACAATTGGGAACATATTTCATGGGAAATTAACTTGCGCCAATCAAAAATGGCGTGTTCCTTGACTGTGAAATACAAACTATAAAGATCCATCCAGGAAACAGTTGATGTGGAATCTTGTCCTGTTATTCTTGTAAACATCCAGGCAATTTCGCGAAATGGATTTCTAAATAAACAAACCTGCAAGCTTGTGATATATTTAGGAACTACAATAGGATCTTCTAATAAATGGGGCAAGAGGTCCAACCTGTTATTATGCTTTGCTAGGAACCGTTTGCAATCTTCTCCTCTGAACGTCAATGTTGGTTATGGCAATCTTAACATCTGGCGGAAGACCTGAGGTGACAAAGAAACAGAAGAGTGGTCCCGTAGTGGAATAATTCTTTTGTCTGAAATAAATTTATCGACGCACCAAGATACCAGCTCCTTACAATCAAAAACTTCAGGGACATAGCCTGCACGAGCAATCCCAAAGGTCCAAATTACTTGGTTCTGGGTGGCAGGGGTTGAGTAATAAGAATATGCCTTGGACCACTGTAAGTTATGGTCCTCGCGCCCAAATATGTTCATTATATCTCCACAGAAATGTTGTTGAGTTGATGCCATAGGTTTATGAGAACATTGGATTGCTCCAGACGATGGTTGAAATGAATAGTTGGAGCCGATAATGTAACTCTCCACAAAATCTTGGTTAAATTCTTATGAATGGGAAAGCTCCTCGAGCCTTTCGCTGATTAATGACAATCTGTATGGTTGGTGCATGATGAACTGTTAGCAGTAAAGCTTACTTATTGCATATTTCGAAGTGCGAAGGTGGTGGGTACGACGAAGAGTAATTAAGGATTGGAGGTTTCGTGAACGTGCCAAGCCGACGACATGTGAACGACGTTTTATGATTTTGAAATCAACACTCGGAAGGGATAATATAACCCCCCACAAATCTTGGTTTAATGTGTATTAATAGGAGATCTCCTCGAGCCTTTCGCCCATCAATGACAATATATACAGTTCCTGCACAATGAGATGTTAGAATTAAATGTCAGTAATTGCATATTTAGAAACAAGATATATATATATATACATACATACATTAAAACAAAAACAAAAAAATATTATAGACAAGTGCGAAGGTCACGGAGATGGGGGAGAGAAAGGAACGAATGGAAAGGTCTAAAAAGTGGTCGGACAGGATTCAAAATAGGGTTACGGGGGATACTCAAGAGAGGCGAGTGTTCCGCGGTGAAATTTTATGTATCGGAATTTTTTACTACAAAACGTGTAAAACGAAAGAGAGCATGATGGGGCAGTTTAGCGGCCGGTTTGTATATTTGCGGAATTTTGGGAAAGTGGCTAAGTATGAGGACAAGAAACGATCGGTTGGACTCGTTTTCAAAATCGAAGATTGAATATTTTGTGAACGGACCAACTCGAAGACGCGCAACTGACATTCCATGATGTTTTAAATTAACACTTGGAAGGGATAATATAACCATCCGAAAATTTTGGTTTTATGTGTATTAATGGGAGATTTCCTCAAATCCTGGTGTAGCATTAACACTTGCTAATTGCATACCTAGAAATAAGATCTTATATATAAATGGTAATTTCTAATTGCAAAAGGGCACAGGCACAGGAAACAGCGATTAGGAATTGGATATTTCTTGAACCCGCCAACCTAACGATCCGCGGAAGAAATTCGAAGAAATGGCAAAGTATGGAAAGCATATGGGCGCGCTTCAAAATGGGGTGACAATAGTTCCACAGGAGACGTGAGGACCCGAAGGTCNATACATTTATTTATTATAGACAAGTGCAAAGGTCAGGGAGATGAGGAAGAGCAAGGAACGAATGGCAAGGTATGAAAAGTGGTCAGACAGGATTCGAAATAGGGTTACAGGGGATACTTAGGAGAGGCGATTTTCCCACAGTCAAATTTTATGTATCATAAGTTTTTACTGCAAAACATGTAAAACGGAAGAGAGCATGATGGGGAAGTTCAGCAGTCGGTTTGTATGTTTGCGGAATCCCGGGAAAGTGGCTAAGTATGGAATAGGGAAACGGTCGGTCGGAATTGTTTTCAGAATTGAGGATTGAAGATTTTGTAAACGGACCAACCCAACGACATGATAATGACATTCCATGATGTTTGAAATTAATGCTTGTTAATTGCATACCTAGAAATAAGTTCTTGTATATAATTGCTAATTGCTAATTGCTAATTGCAAAAGGGCACGGGCACAAGAAACAACGATTAGGAATTGGATATTTCTTGAACCCACCAACCTGACGATCTGCGGAATAAATTCGAAGAAATGGCAAGGTATGGAAAGCGGACAGGCGTGCTTCAAAATGGGGTGACAATAGTTCCATGGGAGATGTGAGGACCCGATGGTCAAATTGTATGTCTCGGAAGTTTTCAGTGCAAAATGTACTATATATATATATAAACATTTCTTTATTATAGACAAGTGCCAAGGTTGGGGAGATGAAGGAGAGAAACGAATGAATGGCAAGGTATGAAAAGCAATCGGACGGGATTCAAAATAGGGTTACGGGGGATACTCAGGAGAGGCGAGTGTCCCACGGTCAAATTTTATGTATCGGAATTTTTGACTGCAAAACGTGTAAAATGGAAGAGAGCATGATGGGGCAGTTCAGTGGCCAGTTTGTATGTTTGTGAAATCCCGGGAAAGTGGAATAGGGAAACGGTCGGTCGAACTCATTTTCAGAATCAAGGATTGAAGATTTCATGAACGGACCAACCCGACGACACGCAAATGACATTCCATGATGTTTGAAATTAACACTTTCTAATTGCACACCTAGAAATAAGATCTTATATATAATTGCTAATTGGTAATTGCAAAAGGGCGCGGGCATAGGAAACAACGATTAGGAGCTGGATATTTCTTGAACCCACCAAACCGACAATCTGTGAAAGAAATTCGAAGAAATGGTGAAGTATGGAAAGCGGACAGATGGGCTTCAAAATGGGGTGACAATAGTTCCACAGAAGATGTGAGCACCTGATGGTTAAATTATATGTCTCGGAAGTTTTCAGTGGAAAATGTGTACCAAGGAAGAGGGCATGATAGGTAGATTGTAGTACGGAAGATGGTATGATATGAGTCCAGTTGTAAATTTGTATATCGCAGAATTCACGGTACTGTTCTCAGGTCATGGAACAATAGAAGTCCAATCTAGAGCCCGCCTACCGGGAATCCGCAGTCGGAGAAGTGACTGGGTATGGAATGGAGAAGCGGTCGGTCGGTGTCGCAATATAAGAGCAGGAGTGAAAACATGAACCTGCAAGTCCGCCTACCCACGTAGCCAGCCATTTTTGAAAAAATAAATAAGTGACGAGAAAGATAAAGTTCACGGAAAAGAGAAAAGGATATTTTGCTAAGTATAGAAGACGAAAAATAAGGGCTAATATATTCACATCTGTAACAGATATCCCATTTCCTGCCAAGATATATACTTGGAAAGAAGTGTGAAGGTGGAGGGCACAAAAAACAACGACTAGGAATACGATCCACGAGTTTACTTGGTTCTTGGTTGTATGCTTCGTCTGTCAATTTGTATATCGCGGAACTCCGCGTGTTTTTCGTAGGAAACAGAACAATAGAATTGCATTTTTTTAGCCAGCCAGCCTGCAAGTCCGCCTGTCAATTTGTATATTGAAGAACTCTGGGTGTTGTTTGTAGGATACGGAACTATAGAGGACATTATTTTCCCTTTAATATAACCTCTGTGACGCAAATATAATATGTGGCTCATTTTAGCACTTTTCCATCCGTAAACAATTGCAATCTTAAGCCCGCCAGCCCTAGAGTCTGTGTATCAATTTGTATATCACGGAACTTCGAATGTTGTTTGGAGGTCACGGAATAATCAGTTGAAAATGTGTACCACGGAAGAGGGCATGATAGGTATATTGTAATACGGAAGACGATATTATATGATTCCAGTTGTAAATTTGTATATCGTGGAAGTCGCGATATTCTTCGCAGGTCATGGAACAATAGAAGTCCAATCTAGAGCCCGCCTACCGAGAATCCGCGGTAAGAGAAGTTACTGGGTATGGAATGGGGAAGTGGTCGGTCGATGTCACGATATAAGAGCACGAGTGTAAACGTGAACCCGCAAGTCCGCCTACCCGCGCAGCCCGAAATTTTAGAAAAAATGAATAAATGACGAGAAAGATAAAGTTCATGGAAAAGAGAAATGGATATTTGGCTAAGTATAGAAGACGGAAAAGAAGGGCTAATATATTCACATCTGTAACAGATATCCCATTTCCTGCCAATATATATACTTGAAAAGAAGTGCGAAGGTGGCGGGCACAGAAAATAGTGACTAGGAATACGATCCATGAGTTTACTTGGTTCTTGTTTGTATGCTTCATCTGTCAATTTGTATATTGCGGAACTCTGAGTGTTGTTCACGGGAAACAGAACAATAGAATTGCATTTTTTTAGTCATCCAACCCGCAAGTTCGCTTGTCAAATTTTATAGTGCGGAACTCTGGGTGTTGTTTGTAGGACATGGAACTATAGAGGACATGATTTGCCCTTCAATATAACCTATGTGACGCAAATGTAGTATGTGGCTCATTTTAACACTTTTTCATCCCTAAACAATCGCAATCTTGAGCCCACCAGCCTTAGAGTCTATGTGTCAATTTGTATATCGTGGAACTCCGAATGTTGTTTGGAGGTCATGGAATAATCAGTGCAAAATGTGTACCATGGAAGAGGGCATGATAGGTATACTGTAATACGGAAGATGGTATGATCTGAGTCCAGTTGTAAATTTGTATATCATGGAAGTCACGGTATTGTTCACAGGTCATGGAATAATAGAAGTCCAATCTAGAGCCCGCCTACCGGGAATCTGTGGTCGGAGAAGTGACTGGGTATGGAATGGGGAAGTGGTTGGTCGGTGTCGCGATATAAGAGCATGAGTGAAAACGTGAACCCGCAAGTCCGCCTACCTGCGTAGCCTGACATTTTCGAAAAAAATGAATAAGTGACGAGAAAGATAAAGTTTAGGGAAAAGAGAAATGGATATTTGGCTAAGTGTAGAAGACGAAAAAGAAGGGCTAATATTTTTACATCTGTAACAGATATCCCATTTCCTACCAAGATATATAGTTGGAAAGAAGTGCGAAGGTGGCGGGCACAGAAAACAACGACTAGGAATATGATCTACAAGTTTACTTGGTTCTTGGTTGAATGCTTTGTCTGTCAATTTGTATATCGTGGAACTCTGAGTGTTGTTCGCAGGAAACGGAACAATAGAATTGCATTTTTTTAGTTAGTCAGCCCGCAAGTATGCTTGTCAATTTGTATAGTGCGAAACTCTGGGTGTTGTTTGTAGGACACATAACTATAGAGGACATGTTTTTCCCTTTAATATAACCTTTGTGATGCAAATGTAGTATGTGGATCGTTTTAGCACTTTTCCATCCATAAACAATCGCAATCTTGAGCCCGCCAGCCCTGAAGTCTGTGTGTCAATTTGTATATCGCAGAACTCCAAATGTTTTTTGGAGGTCACGGAATAATCAGTGAAAAATGTGTACCACGGAAGAGGGCATGATAGGTAGACTGTAATACAGAAGACGGTATGATCTAATTCCAGTTGTAAATTCGTATATCGTGGAAGTCACGGTACTGCTCGCAGGTCATGGAACAATAGAAGTCCAATCTAGAGCTTGCCTACCGGGAATCCGTGGTTGGAGAAGTGACTGGGTATGGAATGGGGAAGCGGTCGGTCGGTGTCGCGATATAAGAGCATGAGTGCAAACGTGAACCCACAAGCCTGTCTACCCGCGTAGCCAAACATTTTCGAAAAAATGAATAACTGACGAGAAAGATAAAGTTCACGGAAAAGAGAAACGGATATTTGGCTAAGTATAGAAGATGGAAAAGAAGGGATAATATATTCACATATGTAACAAATATCCCATTTCCTGCCAAGATATATACTTGGAAAGAAGTGTGAAGGTGGCGGCCACAGAAAACAGCGACTAGGAATACGATCTGTGAGTTTACTTGATTCTTGGTTGTATGCTTCATCTGTCAATTTGTATATCACGGAACTCCGAGTGTTGTTCGCAGGAAACAGAACAATAGAATTGCATTTTTTTAGCCAGCTAGCCCGCAAGTCCGCCTGTCAATTTGTATAGTGCGAAAATCTGGGTCATGTTTGTAGGACACGAAACTATAGAGGACATGCTTTTCCATTTAATATAACCTCTGTGACGTAAATGTAGTATGTGGCTCGTTTTAGCACTTTTCCTTCCATAAACAATCGCAATCTTGAGCCTGCCAACCCTGGAGTCCGTGTGTCAATTTGTATATTGCGGAACTTTGAATGTTGTTTGCAGGTCACGAAACAATAGAAGTGCAATGTTGAGCCAGCCAGCATGAAATTTCACCTGTCAATTTGTATATCGCAGAACTCTGGGTGCTACTTGTAGGACACAGAACAATAGAGGCAAAATTTAGACAAAGGGGAAGCGCTCAGTCAAAACGCGTGAATCTGCCAACCCGTGCATCAAGGCATTTTCAGAAAAAATAAAATGATTAAGTAACCAGAAAGAGAAACTATAGAGGATAAAAGAGTGGGAAAATAGAAAGGTAGAGGGCAATTTACGTAAGCGCGAATTGGTTTCAAACAAGCCCCATTGTTGCAAAACCATCATTTTCTACTAATTGTCAGCAAATGCTTTGTTGAAGATTAGATTTTATTGCAACTTGTGGGTGTAAGTGTGTTCTTGATACATTCTTCCATGACTGTAACATATTAACTTAAGTATTAAACTTCTTGCATTATGGGTTGTTAGCATTAAAGATTAATAATTGCATGTCTAGAAACAAGAATGACGATTTTGCTACAACATTGTAATTTGGTATTGCTATGTTCTATCTGCATTGCGAATAGAATTGAACATTCGTTTGAAATTGTGTGTAATCCATTTTTTGTTTGCATAAAATCCTGGTGGATCGACACAGTACATTGTGATATAATTGTTAGATGCTCCATCTTAAAACAAATTACGTAAGAAAATACAATATCGAAGAACTACGAGACTATTGAACCATGCCAATGAGAAGAGGCGTTAAATCCAGAAAAGAAGCAGCAACGAAGACTCCAAGGCAAAAAAATTTCATAGCAAATCCATTTAAAAAATAAATAAACATCGAATCCTGTACATATATCCTTAGAAATTGGACCCAATTCTTTGGGCCAAAAAATTGAACGTATCTGCCACAAACACAGGCACGGGATCCGCAGTATGCAGGAGCCATCGAGATGCTCTTTAGCATGCATACAAAACTGATTACCATGCCTTTTTTTGAAGGAAATCCATGCATTTTTCTCCTCGATGGATCATCCTATGGTAAAATTGATAGTTCTCAGAAGCTTCCCGTGAGGAAGAAGACAAAAAACGTTGCAGGGAAAATGGAATAGCCCTTAACTGAAAGTTAGGACACACCAAGAAACTTCCTCTCCACAGTCGAAAAACTTCAGGGACACAGGTTGCACGTGCAATTTCAGAGGCCTAAATTAGTCCATTCTAGGTGGAAGGAGATGACTAGTAGAAATGTGCCTTGCACCAGTGGGAGTTCTGGTCCTCATTCCCGAAGATGTTAATTGTATATCTAGAGAACAGGACAATAGTCCTGCAACTAAATATTTTTTTGGCTTGAAATATATCTCTGGGAGCATCAACATATCATTTCCTTACAGTGAAAGTCTTCCACCCATAATGGACTAATTTGGACCTTTGGAATTCCTACTTTTGAGTTGCAAAGCAGATATTGCGTTCAGCATCGGTTTCTTTTCTGAAACTCCTTCTTTTGGTGTTCTCAGGACTGCCATCATTGAGCCGTGAAGTTACGCCCGTTATGATTTATTTCAATTTGGGCGCAGGAGTGGGAACAGTCTCTGCATTGCCATCATCCATTGTCGTATCATCGCCCATCAAATCATCTTCTTCCAGCTCGGAATCCATGACATCAACCTATGCGCCAGCCGTCAATGCAACTGGGCAAGTTCTCTGAGCAGGCAGGGTTGCCTTGGAATTCCTTGGCTTGAAATATATCTCTCGGTGTACCAAGGGACAATCTCCTTTTTTGCTCCTGGGCGGAGGGAGATGAGTAGTAAGAATATGCTCTGGAATACTGGAACCTCTGGCCATCATGCCCGAATGTGTTTATTGTATCTAGATAGAAATGCTGCCACAAGTTAACGATAATTTTCGTTTGCTCCAGCCGATGTTTGAAATGAAAATTGGGGAGGAATAATATAACCCTCCACAAATCCTGGTTTAATGCGTATCAATGGAAGATCTCCTCGATCCTTTCGTTGATCAATGACAATCTCCAGGGTTCGTGTGTAATGAGTTGTTACCATTAAAGCTCACTAATTACATATTTAGAAAAAAGTGTGAAGGTGGCAGTGACGGCAAAGAGCGATTAAGAATTAGAGATTTCTTAAAGGCGCCAATCGGTCGGCACACGAAAGAGATTGTATCATGTTTGAAATGAATACTTGGAAAGGATAACACTCTTCTCCACAATTCTTGGTTTAATTTGTAGTAATGACAAATCTTCTCTGGCCTTCCGGAAAGTAATGACAATCTTAACGGTTCCTGCAGGATGAACTACTAGCATTAAATCTTAATAATTGCATATCTGGAAATAAGTACGAAGGTAGCGGAGATGGCGAAGAGCGACTAATCATTGTACATTTCGTCCACCCGCCAACCCGTGAAATAGATTCCAAGAAATGCCCAAGTATGGAAAGCGGTTGGGCGGGTTATAAAAAAAAGGGTCAGAAGATATACCTAGGAGATGTGAGGGCTCGATGGTCATATGGCATCTCAGTGGCAGATGTTGGCCGTCAATTTGTATATCGCAGAATTTTGGGTGATGTTTGTGCATAGGGGAACAGTGGAAGCGCAATGTCGAGAGGGAAATTTCTATATTGAGGAACTTCGGGTGTTGTATATCAAATCATGAGACATTTGAAAAAAGGACCAAGTAAACAGAAAGCGAAAGCATACGAGATGAAGGGGAATTTGTTTGCTAATTTGTAAATTGCAGAAGTCTGGGTGCTATTTTTAGGCGGCGGAACAATGGAAACGCAATGTTGAACCCGCCTATGCGGGAACCCGTGATTCAAAAAGTTTGTTCAATATGAAATGGGGAAGGTATCGATCGAGCTGGTGATATAAAGTAACAATGGAAATCTGAAGACGTGAATCCACCAAATCTCGCACCTAGACATTTTCCAAAAAACGAGTAAGTAAAGAAAGGGAAAGCAGAGGGCAAAAGAGAAAGCGGATGGCAATTTTTGGAAGCAGGAATTGTTGTAAGAAAACACCATTGATGGTCTTAATAGTAACTATGGAGTGCATTAAACATGCTAACAGGTTCTTCAATCAAGGAATAGATACAGCGAGTGATGTTTATAGTTTCCAAGATCTATTTGTATAAGAGAAGCGTCGAAAAGTTACAAGAAAATCAATTTTTGGATGTTTAAGTAAATTTTTTGTACTGTTAGCTTCATCGCAAGTATAAAAACTACGAATTTGAATTTAATGTCCTCTCATTCATATGATTGTTCCATTAGACTTCGCATAGTATATATTCTTTTATTTCAATTTGTTTGCTAATTTGTAGATCGCGGAAGTCAGTGTGTTGTTTACAGGCGGCGGAACAATGGAAACGCAATATTGAACTCGCCTATTCGAAAAACCGCGAGCCAAAAATTTTGTACAATATGAAACATGATATAAAAGTAAGTGAAATCTAAAGACGTGAATCCGCCAACTTCCGCACCTAGAAATTTTCTGAAAAATGATTAATACATACTAAATATGTACTTCTATAAAGTATGGACATGATATTTATAGAGCATGTACAAATCCTGCATTCCATACTTAGCCACTTTTTGGATCGCAGGTTCTCGGACTGGCAGGCTCAAAATTGGGCCTCTATTGTTATGTGCCCTACAAATAGCACCCCAAATTCCACGATATACAAATCAACAAGCGGACTTGCAAGCTAGTTGGCTCAACATTGCACTTCTATTGTTTTGTGTCGTCCAAACGGCACTCGAAGTTATGCGATATACAAATTGATAGGCGGAATCCAGGGCTGGCGGGTTCAAGATTGTGATTGTTTACGGATGGTGATCCCTATCAACTATCTAACATTATCTAAAAACATTATTTTCAATACTAAATTATTAATATTAAATATTGATGTTGTACAATTTAATTAGACAAAAAAGTTTGTACAATATGAAATGGGGTAGCGGTCGGTCGGGCTGGGGATATAAAAGTAAGTGAAATCTAAAGACATGAATCTGCCAACGTCCGCACCTAGAAATTTTCCAAAAAATGAGTAATACATACTAAATATGTACTTTTATAAAGTATGGACATGAGATTTTATAGAGCATGTATGGATCCTGCATTCCATACTTAGCCACTTCTTGGATCGCGGGTTCTCGGGCTGGCGGGCTCAAAATTGGGCCTCTATTGTTCTATGTTCTACAAATAGCACCCAGAGTTCAGCGATATACAAATTGATAGGCGGACTTGCGGGCTGGCTGGTTCAACATTGCACTTCTATTGTTTTGTGTCCTCCAAACAGCACTCGGAGTTTCGCGATATACAAATTGACAGACAGACTCCAGGGCTGGTGGGCTCAAGATTGTGATTGTTTACGGATGGTGATCCCTATCAACTATCTAACATTATCTAAAAACATTATTTTCAATACTAAAGTATTAATATTAAATATTTATATTGTACAAATTAGTTACATAAAATTATTAAAGGATGTTAAATATCTTATTTAAAAGAAAAACTCGTGTATTCGAAAACTCACAATTCAAAAAGTTTGTACAATATGAAACGGGGAAGCGGTCGGTCGAGCTGGTAATATAAAAGTAAGTGGAAATCCGAACACGTGTATCCGCCAACTTCCGCGCCTATAAATTTTCCGAGAAACGAGTAATACATACTAAATATGTACTTTTATAAAGTATGGACATGAGATTTTATAGAGCATGTACGAATCCCTCATTCCATACTTAGCCACTTTTTGGATCGTGGGTTCTCGGGCTAGTGGGCTCAAAATTGAGCCTCTATTGTTCTGTGTCCTACAAATAGCACTCAGAGTTTCGCGATATACAAATTGACAAGCGTACTTGTGGGCTAGATGGCTCAACATTGAACTTCTATTGTTTTGTGTCCTCTAAACAACACTCGGAGTTGTGCGATATACAAATTGACGGACGGACTCCAGGACTGGCGGGCTCAAGATTGTGATTGTTTACGGATGGTCATCCCTATCAACTATCTAACATTATCTAAAAACATTATTTTCAAATACTAAATTATTAATATTAAATATTGATATTGTACAATTTAATTACATTAAATTATCAAAGGATGTTAAATCTCTTATTTTTTTAAAAATGAAGGAAACAAAACAAATCTTTTTTAAATTCTATCACCGCAAAAATAACAATGACCAATTTGAATTTAAAGGGCCTCTTGTTGATATGATAGCACAATTGGACTTCGCATAGTATATATTCGTTTATTTCAAATTATTCCCGGAGATTAATTTTACCAAGTTCATCGATCAAGGAAAAGTGCTAAACCAAGCCACATACTAAATTTGCATGACAGCGCCATACAAATTGACAGGCGGACTTGCTAGCTAGCTGGCTAAAAAATTGCAATTCTATTGTTATGTGTCCTCCAAACAACACTCAGAGTTCCGCGATATACAAATTGACAGACGAAGCCTACAACCAAGAACCAACTAAACTCCAAACAAGCCGCAAGCAAGATCCCACAAGGTTCCATAGAGCAGCACACATCGACCTTTGCATCAAACAATTTGATATACAAAGAAACAACGTCGTGGCATTGATTTTCTCTTACATCTGGTATATGTTCCCACAAGAAAATAACCGGGGCCATGGGATATATGGGGTTTGCTTCCATGCTTCCCATTTTTGGACCAAACAATCTTATACGCATGCAATCTCAAGTACTTGAGTCCAATGAACATTCATCTGGGTGTTGAAGAAATATTACAGAGACACATGAGATATTTGTTTTTTCTTGTCTTTTTTTCTTTTTCTTCTTCAGCCGATATGCAATATTGCATTGTCCTCATTTAAGGTAAATTTGTTGTGTATCCGAAAGTCATGCAGCATGTAGACATTGCTTGCCTTTTTATGTAGGTATGCTTCATACGACAATTCTGCCAACCTAGGAAGCACATCTTGTAACAGAGGTTGCCTAATTGTACAATGCATGGTTGTGTTGACCACAGTTCAAATGGCAACATTGAGGCAATGTCCATATATATATGGACATTTTTCACTGCATCGCAGATAATCAATTGTACCATCGCTTATCAAAGTGGAAGCAAAAGAAGGAGAGTTTAATTTCGCACATACAGGCTCAAAGGGGGTAGAGTATGCATTTGATGCAACCAAAACACCTTCAACCTGGAAACGCGAGCATAGGAATTAATACATTGAACAATATAATACACAAC
>ML810053.1:112810-124613 GCA_009831015.1 Picea engelmannii
ACATAGTTCTACAACACTAAGCCATATATATCCATGAACAAAAGTTTGAACTAGACTAACAAGACCAAGAGCAATAGAAAATTAGGAACATAGTTCTACAACAGTAAGCCATATATATCCATCAACAAAAGTTTGAACTAGACAAACAAGACCAAGAGCAATAGAAAATTAGGAACATATTTCTACAACACTAAGCCATATATATCCATGAACAAAAGTTTGATCTAGACTAACAAGACCAAGAGCAATAGAAAATTAAGAACATAGTTCTACAACACTAAGCCATATATAGTAGAAAATACTTGGGTTACATTAATGAAATTATTGTATTTTCCTTAATTCAAGTTTCTATTTTAATGATTTTAGAAGGATAGGGTTGTTATGAGGAAAGGTATTTGTTTTCCTTGATTAATATGTAAATTGCTTATTGAAGCAATTACTTGGGTAGTGTGGATTTTTCCTAAGTATGGAGGATTCAATCCTATTGATCCTCGTATGTATGTAATGGAGAAGATAGAGTGAGTCAAGAAAAAAGGTATTTTTAGGGATTTGTTTTCATCTTCCAAGTATTTATGTAAATCTTCAGGCATGTATTAGACAGACGACCAGGGCTAGAGAAGCGCCTAGAATGTGAAATCGTGCCAGTAAAGGATGTGTTTTCATGCCTTCATTATTGTGTGTGTGCCTCTCTTTGTGAATGTGTTTGAATGCTTGTTAAATCCATGAATGGATAACCAGGGTTTTGTGTATGTGTATACCCTGTAATATTAAATTGTGGATGATGATCACGTGATCAGAATGAGGGAAAAGTTCTTATGAATTTTGAATGCTTGTTAAATCCATGAATGGATAACCAGGGTTTTGTGTATGTGTATACCATGTAATATTAAATTGTGGATGATGATCACGTGATTAGAATGAGGGCAAATTTCCTATGAATTTTGAATGCTTGTTAAATCCATGAATGGATAACCAGGGTTTTGTGTATGTGTATACCCTGTAATATTAAATTGTGGATGATGATCACGTGATCAGAATGAGGGAAAAGTTCCTATGAATTTTGAATGCTTGTTAAATCCATGAATGGATAACCAGGGTTTTGTGTATGTGTATACCATGTAATATTAAATTGTGGATGATGATCACGTGATTAGAATGAGGGCAAATTTCCTATGAATTTTGAATGCTTGTTAAATCCATGAATGGATAACCAGGGTTTTGTGTATGTGTATACCTTGTAATATTAAATTGTGGATGATGATCACGTGATCAGAATGAGGGAAAAGTTCTTATGAATTTTGCAGAGTTAAAGTCACAATACAAATAGAGGAAATCACGGGTCGAATCGAGGTACAAAATGTTGAGATTGAAAAGGTCTGGATCGAAGAGAAGCGAGATCGGAGGAACAAAGTTCTTATGAACTTAGTTGAGAAGCACAAACCTAAGGAAGCAATGGAGAATGGATTTGGGGTTATCAGATTCCCAGTGGAAAATGTGCGTGGACAAGTTCCCGTCAACTAGATTGGGTTTTAACCCTCCACAAAAGACTAAGTGATAAGATTAGCCCTTACTCCCTTGAAATGCCATCATTAAGGTGTTCTAGTGGCTTTATAATCTCGGTGTCTGGTGGACCGGTTAAACCGGTGTATGTGAAGGATTTTGAACGAGGATCCCTTGTGCTTAGTGGCCGGTTGGACGATCATTCCAGTGGGCGGTTAACCAGACTCAAGAAACAATTTAAAGGTGCACAGTTAAAGGTTCGTAGTGACTAGTGGCCCGGTGGTCCCTGTGGTCGGTTGACATTTTTTCAACAAGATGGTTAGTTGGACGAGTATTACCAGTTATTCAGTAGTTCTGGTGGCCCGGTTATCTGGTGGTCCTGGTGACCGGTTAACTGTAGTGTTAACCGATGGGAATTTGAGCAGTTTAATGAAGAGGTTTACAAAATGAACAGGCCTAAAGGGAATTTAGATGGTCTTGTCCCCCATCAACTTAGTATCCTTAGCCTTTATTTTTTGGATGTGCTCCATTAATAGTTCAAATTAATTTATGATAAAGGTTGTAGCTTCCATGTAGTCTTAATTATCTTGAAAATGAAACATGGGGCTGTGTGTAAAGCTTTGTACTTTCTTGGATAATTGTGTCATTGTTATTTCCTTGTTATTGTTGTTGGTATATATGATTTATTGATAGGTATGAGGTTGAGGTGACTAGGACAACATCCTTTTGATTAGGGATCCTACAATATCTTGAACAATACTCCTATATCATGTGGGTTCTTCCCCTTGTGTCTTCCTTTTATGTTGTCTTCCTCACTCATTTTGACAAACTGATCCCAAGTGACACTATCCCATTGACATATCAGTGTATCATTACAAGTAGTTTAATAGTCCCATGTGTATCATTACAAGTAGTTTAATAGTCCCATGGGAATCCAAGGATGCTACTTTACCTCCTTGTATTTTGATAGCCATTTCCTTAATTGATTGCAATAGAAAGTGTGGGATATTCAAACTATATATAGGCTTTGGGTATGACAAATACCATACCTAAACCAATAGTTTAAAGTGGTAGGCAAGGACTAAGTTATGTCTACCATCACAAGTATGATATGTAGAGATACTTCATCCCATGTAGATGGAAAAATGGATCTTTTTACTCCCTGACCTATATCCTCCATGGTTTCATAGGAGAGAAGGAATTTGTGTTTGGCCTCTTGTGATTGAAATCTATACTCTTTTTCCATATATGCCCAATCAGTAATCTTTATACCCTTGAGATGGTTTGTTCATCCACCTTAATATTTAAGCCCTTGATTATATAAATACACCCCCAATATTGTTATCTTGTGATATTAGATCTAAAATTCTATGCAAAATACATTTATATTTCATCATCAAGCCCCAATAGTCCATTCTAATATTCCAACCACTTGGCTTCTTGAAATATCCTTAAAACCTCAAGGTTGTCATGTAGTATTGTTATGTATATAGGCTACCTTCTATTGGGTCCTCCTTGTTGGACATGTGCTGTAATATTTTTAGGTAGACTTAGTCTCATCCCAATGCAAAGGAAGTACAGAGGTTGCAGGGGGGACAATGGTTCGGGGGTGGAGCCCCTAAAGAAAATTTTGAGTCTATTTTTGGTCCATTCAGTTATTTTTAAGCTAATGGTTTTGCAGGGCATTGTAAACTAATTTCACTTAAGGAATTACGGTTGTAATCTAGTCCAAAGTAATGAATTAAGGTTTTGGATGCTATGGAATACTTAAATATTGCATTGTGAATGGTGAAGTTAATATAATGAGATATAGAGAGGTGCGGCTCTCAGTTATGCTAGTTTTCCCAGTTAAGAGTTTCCAGGGTAAATCTTGTGTATAGTATGTGAATGTGCCATTGTTATTCATAGGTTTTAGATCCTATTAGTATTGTTTTTATTACATAAGTTTATCAAACTCTTCATTTGTTATCAGAGCGAGGTTATTGGCTTCATGGGAATGCCTTTGTTGCTACGTTTTAACTCATTCTATGAAGAGAAAGGGTATCTTGGGTCTACAGTAAACTTGTTCTTGAGTGGGAGCCTTACACAATGAATCTTGTGTATAGAAAAATGGAAAGTGATTCAAGAATAGAAATAGAAAAGTTTAACTGTCGTAGCTTCAAGTAATGGAAGCTAAAGATGGAAGATCTTCTTTTAGATAGTGAATAATGGGTTGCTATGGATCCAAGTACAAAACCTTTTATACGTCAAAAGAATATTCATAAAATGTAAATAAAAGCAAGAATTATGATTCAACTCTACCTCATGAATTTGGTGTTGGTGAATGTCTCTAGAGAAGACAACGTAAAGAAGTTGGGAGATAAGTTAGGAATTCGTATTATTCAAAGTCCATAGTAAACAAGTTATTTCTTTGAAAGAAGTTGTATCATATTAGGATGGATGATGGTGACTCCATGACACAAAATCTAAATTCCTTCAATACTCTAGTAAGTCAAAATGTCTCTATTGATATTATCACGGAGGAATAAGATAAGTGTATTTACCTTGTCATTTTCCTTACTAGACTATTGGGATAATCTGGTTGTCTCAATTGGTATTACTACTCAATCCACATTAAATTTTGAGTATGTAGTTGCATCCTTCTTATAAGATAAAACGAGGAGAAAATATAAGGTTTAATTACTCTAAGTATTTGTTTGATGTTATACATGATCAATTGATCCAACTTCCTTGTCCAAAGCGCTTTAGTTATCAATCCTATTGGATTTATATCATGTTATACTATTATTTTACTCATTTTGACCATTTGGGATTGAACAAGATTGATCAACAGAGTAAACCCCTTCTCGTTTTAGATTGGACAAAAAGTATCATGGATCAAGGTTAGAAAAATGGTTTTAAGATATTTATAGACCAATTTATGTATATTATTTATACAGTTGTTGATAATGAATGCCCACCAAGATTATTTACAGAATGTAAGCAATTGCTTCAATCGAGTCTTGATTCTAGGGTAGGAGATTAGTATCTTTTTGAAGAATGTATTATTATCAAAGTTTATGGTTCGGAACTTAAACCATACTTGCTTCTAGTCTTCCAAACTCTAGGAATTTTTATTTTGAAATACATTAGGCAAAGGTTAAACTCATGTTTTATCCATTTTTCTCCAAGAAATTAGAAGGTCAATTTTTCTTTACCTACTGAAGTTTTCTATTTTCTAATCAAAAGTAAATCTATTATGCTTGTGGTATAGAAAATGATACATTATTTCAATTTTATGTAAGGAAAATCTTGTAATTATGATTCATATCACACTATTTCTAACTTGAGATTTGTTATTAGTTCTGCCATTATAATCATCATGTAGATCCATATAGAGAGAGAGATTAGAAAAGGAAAGTTGGACAAAAGTACAAGAGATTCTAAAAGGACAACATGTTTGATCATGTGTAAAACAAATTGTCAACAAAGAACCACTCGGTAAACAAAATGTACCAATTGAGATAATTCCAATTGATGGTGACTAGCCTTCAAATGCAATAAATGTTATAGTGAGTTCTATTGCAACAATGGCAGTGAATCCATACAATGGTACATCAATGCAATAAATGGACTATATCATGGAGACTCCTAATAAGTCAGAAATTCTCAAAAAGAGGGTAGAAACAAAAGAACCAAATGAGCAATATGAAAGTCAATCAAGTGATTTGTTTCCCAAAAGAATGAGAATATATTTAGAATCAAAGTCAGAAGAAGAATTAGATGAACAAATTCGTAAGAGACAGAGGAAGGGAAGACAAAAATGCTAATGGATTGATTCCTGGAAAATCCATGATTTCTATCATTCAAATTCCAACAAAGATTAATCCATATGAAATATCACACAATGAAATTTCACAAGGAGTGGGGAGTTCAAAGGAAATATCAATTACTCAGAAAGATATTGATGTTTTTACAGAAATAGTTTTCAATAAAAAGTAGTCTAAGAAGTCAAAAGAAATATTTTTTCCCAAACAAGTCATGAAGAGTTAGAACCTCCTATATTATTGACTTTAGTCAATTATGAGAAAGGAACCTTTGATATGACTATTCTACAACTAAAGGTAAATTAAAGTGAAGGAGAAATCAAGTCTCATGAATATGAGACTACAAAAGTTAAATTCAATCTTGACAAGATGATTGTGGGTGACAAAATAGAATTACATAAACAAATTGGTAAAATGATGTCAAGATATTTGATACAATCCACAACAAAAGTCAAGAAGATTATAGGAATGGTGGCTAAATTTGAAAATCAGCTGAAATAAGAAAAGGTTGTTCACAAATTAAGGTTAACTAGTAAACACTCGTGATTTGGAAGAAAGGGTGATTTCTCTCGGAGAAAATCCAAGTGATAAAGATGTGGTTAAATCTTTAGTCCAAGAAAAATATAAGAAAATATAGCTCTTAAAGTCAAAATTGAATATACCAACATCTGAGCATATTCAAGCCAAGGAATTCGTTGAGGCACGAAAGGAAAAAGGAACAATTTACCACAACAAAATATCAGATTGGGTCACAAAATTGAAAATTTGAATGAAAAAAAAAAAGAAGCAATAATATCATCTAGTTTGGCTCAAAAGGTATCTACCCCATAAGTAGAAATTATAAAGGAAGCATCAGAGGTAGATAAAATAGTGAGTTTGAAAAAACAAATCCCTGTAACTTCAAAGGAGTTAGCAAAAGTTGAATCAAATATACAGTGAAAGAATGTAGAATTTGCATAAATGAAAACACAAATTGAACAAATAAATATGATAATTGATGATTGCCATAAGTAGTTAGCTGAAAGAGACAAAATTATTGTTGAATGCACTCAGAGAATTAAGGATTTAAAGAAATCATTAGAAGAAGTTGAAAGGAGAATAACTTAAAATAAATTTCTAGTTGGAGCAAAACATGTAATTTGGGATCAAATTATATTGATAATGGAAAATATTAGGGGTCATTTTGATGTTGTGTGACAAATTGAAATCTTATAATGACGAGTATAGATTGAGATCAACAAATCTTGGATATAGTTATGAGATAAAGCTCAAGTGGTGAAGGAGGTATTTAATTTTTTGAAAAGTAGAACTCAATCTAAGTTAGTTTCTATGGGTGTCAAAGATCTAACTTATGTGATCATGGAAGTTAGTGAAGTACACACAAAGAGAAACTTAATACTAACAACAAAAAACAAGTGTAATGCAGTCAGTCAACATGGTTAGTATTTCAAGGACATTTTAATCCATCAACCAAGCTACGATTATCTTCTCTATGGACATATGATAATTGATTTTACAATTATGAGGTATATAATGAGGCATTAATTAAACAGAGAAACAGCATTGAACAATTTATGGATGTTACTAGCCCACTAAAGGGAAAATTGATATTTGATCAGCTTTCACTTCATTTCAGGCTTTTGAATAATGTTGCAAATTTACATTAGAGTTTACCACCTGCTTCTTTTGATCTTTTTATAGAATTAGATATTGTTGCAAAAAAAATGTCTAAATTTAGATATCCTGAAGGGAATGACTGAGATAGTTAGACTAAGAAGCAAATATCCAACAGTAGTTCAAGTGCCTCAAGTTTATTCCACATCATCCCCTCAAACCATATTTAGCAAAAAAAAATGTATGAATAGATAGACAAGTTACACAAATTCCAAGCATAAAATAAGGAGGGATTGACTGTTTTCCAAGATTTATGAGCACCACTCTTCACTATTTTTGGAAAGTCGTTATTTGGAAGAAGAAGAAATGGTTAAGTTTCATGAGGATAAAATCAAGAAATAAAGAGAAATAAAGGATTGAAATTTGGACGAAAAAAAGGACTCTCTTTTGTTAGTCACATCAGTCACAATGGGGAAAAAACTATTGTAAAAGTTATAGGATTTTATAGTCTATCTGAGTTTTCTAAGGATTCATCCCTCTTTCAATTAGTGCTTTGTAATTGATTTTGTATTTCACTTAAGTTTTTATATTCTTTGTTTAGGTTGTTTAAGCATTTTCAAAAAAACTTCATATTTTGAATCAAGAAAATCTTTAGAGATTTATTCTCAATATTTTTTTTTGTATTTATCAAACTTCTAATATATCAATAGTTGGATAGAAGTTTACACATGTTGATTCTTGTAATGATTATTGATAACATTAAATATGGATTTGAAGATATATGTATTATCATATTGATAATTGATAGTATTTATTATTGAATTATGTTGAAAACAAAGATGAATTAGATTTTGCATGGAAGTTGTATTGAATGTTTATAATCAATCATATGTCGTATTCATTTGAATGTATGCCCAATATGTTTTCTTTCTACGCGCATTTAGGAATGTGTACTCTAAATATAATTTATTGTTTGTTTTCTTTAATTTAGGATTTGCCTTGAGCAATATTATTTTAGAGAAATTTGTGTTCTTTTATCTTTCTTTCAATGATTTTATAAAAATTGGTTGAATGGGAATATGGTGTCCTCATTAAATGAGGAGAATTGTTTAAAAATATTGATGTTTATTTTATTATTTCTCCAATCATTGTACAAACTTTCCTTAATTAGTTTGAGTTTGTTGAAAAATGTCATCTTTCTTCAATTTATTGGAGAAATCTTAACTAAAACATCTTTATTTGAGGGTTACCTCCTCTAGCTGTTGGATTCTTTCATTATAACCTAAAGCGGGGAGGTTACTTTACCTCCATAGGGTGCCTCGACATTGTTCCCTAGCCAAGAACATATCAAGGAACAAAAAAAAATTGTCATCATTTTCAAGGAATGAAGATTCAAATTTCTATTCCCTCGGAAATGACAAAAGAAAAAGCTTTTATTTTTGCTAGTTAGCAAGAGTAAAACAATAAGATTTAAGGTTTTATAGAAAATCTCTCAGAAGTTTATATTCACTAAGAAACTCTAATGCTCAAGTTGGAAGGAGAAAGAAGGCATTCTAGGTCTCGTCTTATTTTTGAAGACATTCTAGTATAATCAGACCTAGAGAACTTGGTTACTGAAGGAAATAGACGTCGCAAGGCGGGCTGTACATCTTCAGGTAATCTTGTTCTTGAAGAAATCCATATTCCTAAATATGATTATTTTGAAAATTATCCTGATTTTAAAACTCCACAAAGAACTCCTACATGTCTTTCTCTATATAAAATTGAACCATTAATTGATTTATCAAGTTCAAGTTTGTCTTTATCTACTACATGAAAATCAACACCTATTATATACTCAACTTCTCCTATTTGCAAACCCATTTCCCTTAAGCCAAGAATTACATTCTTCAACATATAATGGCACATACAAACATTCCTAATCCACCTAGAGTTAACCCATGGGTAGCTTCTAGGTATGGGCCCCTTAGACTCCCTCAAAATTTGCATGACATGCCAAAAAATTATCTTAAAATATTTCCAAAATTTGATGGAGAGAATGAGATATAAAAAGAGGATCCTATTGCATCTTTCTAGGATTGCACAAATAATTTGGCTATCAAGCATGAAGAAGTATACATGAGTATTTTTTGTGCAAAGCTTAGAAGGAGATGATAGAAAATGGTTTCATAATTTACCTATGAATTCAATACACTCTTGGGATTTGTTTCAAACAATTTTCATGAATCGATGGGGAGAAAACATGGATCATAAATATTATTTGACGGAGTTTACATCTCTAAGGAAAAGAAATGGGGAGATTGTTTTGGAATTCAATAAAAGTTTTAATAAACTATATTATAGAATCCTTGTGGATATTAGATTCCATCAAGTAGCCACAAAGGTTATTTATGCAACTACTAATGATCTTGATTTTGCTATGATATTGAGAGAAAGATAGTCAACTACTTTAGATAACATGCAAAATAATGCAATGTACATAGAGGGTAATATTGAAGCTTCAAGAAAGATTAATATTAAAGAAGAAAGTTATGCAAAGAAAAAAATAGAATGAGGACTTACTTGCTTATGTTTCCTCTTCAAATTCACGAGATGCCAAGATATAGGAGATGACCAAGTTAATTAGAGTACTCTCTAACAAAAACACAAGGCTTGAAATGGGAAATAAATTTGTTGGTCAAATACTTCAAAATGTTGGTCAAGGAAATCCAAATTTTAAATTTAGAAACCAAAATCCATATAGGCGACCTTTCAACCCTCAATTAGTTAGAAGAGTTGAAGATCCTCCAATTCAGCTTCCTTTGAGAAACAATGATGTGGAGGATTTTACAAATATGGTTGATATGGAGCATGAATTGTTTGAAGATCAAGATTCACTAGGGGAGTTGAATTGGTTGGAAGAAGAAGGAAGTCCCAGACATTTGACTCAAGAGGATTATCAAGAATCCTTGAGTATTAATAATCAGTTCTCTAAAACATCACAAGAGGAGGTTGAGGATTTATGGTCTACCTAATATAGTTTGTTTTTTTTTTACAAGCAAAATTAAAACACACGTATGAGCTTAGGCCATAATTGAATGTTAACAGAAAATTGGTAAGTAAAACTACAACCAACTATTCCTAAACCCACTAAAGAAAATTTAGATGTAGGGAAGAATACATAGCAAAAAATTAATGAAAAGGGAATTTCTTTAGGAGCAAAGGAAAATGAGTCACAAAACTTAAATTCTAATATATTCAACTTAACAAATGAACTGAATAAAATTAAAGTGCCTATTCCTTTAGTGGAACTTGTTAAAATTCCTTCTTTCAAAGACAATCTAGCAAGGTTCATAAGTGTTTCTTCTCGTGTAGTTCACATTGATACTATCAATTTGCAGGATGATTCTCTAGTACAAGTGATGGTCAGTCCACATTTGGAAGAGAAAAGTAATATGACGCCACCTTTCTATATTAATAGTTCATGATCATTTATTTCATAATTGCATGTTGGACTTTGGTGCATCACATGATCTCATGCCTAAAGATATTATGGACAAACTAGGGATGGATATTACCATACCATACAAATATTTCTATACAATTGACTCAAAAAAGGTTAAATGTATAGGGATGATTAAGGATCTAGTAGTGAATCTATCTCAAATCCCATCAAACAATGTGATGATCGATGTAGTTGTAGCAGATGTCCCAATATGTTATAGCATGTTATTATCCAGATCCTATGGAAGAAATTTAAAAGGAACTTTGTAGCTAGATATATCTTATGCAATTGTTCCTAAGTTTGGAGTTCATACTAGAAGATTGTGCCAAGAAGCAAAATTTGCATATAATGTTATTGACTCCAATAACCTAAAAATATTCCATGTATATGTTGAAGATGATTATATGGGTAATTATGTGATTTCAATTAATGATGATATAGAGAATTGTTTGGTTGTTCAAGAACCCATAATTCAAGATTTAAAACCCAAGATATCAAGCAATGAGGTTTGGAAAAGGTTTTTTATTATCTCATAAACTTGAATTTGAGACAACCAATAACGTGTTGATGCAATTTGTGTGACCTTAATCAACAACAAGGGTTAACCCCGGTGAGAAGTCCCAATTATATCTCACACCATTTGGAATAGGGAACCCATCCAAATTTTGGCACGACAACCATTAATGGTTTTGGGGTTTACCAGTTGCGACCCGGTCCATTGGTGATGGTTTCTAAGCTAAAGAATGAAACGAAATTAATATAAGATGTAAATGTTGATTAAGGTTGGTTGTCATTGATGTCAACCCTTGAAGAAAGCCCCGAAGTACAAAGGTTTGGGTAATGGACCCAATATTGTTTGATGTAAATATGACTCATTATTGTCTTGTCATGGTTGATAAGAAGTAAATATGGATGAACTCCAAAGTGATCCCCTTATGGTGAAATCCCTCACGGGAAGACACTTTGCAGAGTAAGAGAACCCATGATTAATTGTGGAATAATGAGATGAATGACAATGAATTTGTCAGGTAAACTATCCCAAATGGATAGTTCTTTTCATTCCATTTCTGGTGGTATGTGGAACGTCACATAAATCCTCACGGTTAGAGAGTTATGGCCATGAGAAGTTGGAGACCCCAGGTTTGGGTAATGGACCCAAGTTTGTTTGATGTATAACGGTATAAGTTATGATATATTTTCAGATAATACTATTCTATATGGATATTACATGTCTTTCCATTTCTGGTGGTATGTGGAACGTCACATAACTCCTCACGGTTTGAGAGTTATGGCCTTACGAAGTTGGAGGACCCTCATATGTCATCTAGAAGCCACAAAAGGTCAAAGTAGTCAAAGTGGTTTAAGAGATTTTAAAAGGTAAATAATAAAGTGAAGTAAT
>ML810053.1:133923-150611 GCA_009831015.1 Picea engelmannii
TTGCAAAATAGTTCACACCGAGAAAAAACAAGAAGATGGGTTAATGATTGCAAACCTAGAATAGTCTAGCATTGAAACAATCATTTACAACCCTATGTTCACAAATTTAGACAAATATTTTTTGAAGAATAGAAAATAAAAATGTAGCAACCACACATAAGAATAGTCTACAATGTGAGATACATTCTTACACAACTATAGTGTTAAGCAAAAAGTAGTAGAATTGTCCACAATGGATGCAACACAAGAATACGAGTTCTTCATAAAATAGCTTGGAAAAGAAGACTTCTCCTCATTAAAGTTCCATAACTAGTACATGAAATATCCAAGAGCCAAAATACCTGAATTAGAATACAATCACTCTATATATTCAAATTCACCCTGATTATTGGCCTTTCACCTTCCTAACTCTTGACCTTCCATATGTGAAATTTTTTATCCCTATCCTCTATGGAATGATGAAGAAATACTAACAATAGAAATGTTCATACTTGACTATCTCCTACATCATGTACATTCACATTTTGAATGTCTTTTAGTGCTTGTAGGCCATCATGGATTTTGGCCCTAGTTTGCCTTATACAATGTGGTCAATAATTTGCACAACATGGATCTCAATTGCCTCTTTGCTTGGGCCTTACCTACCATGAGATTTGTATTTCATCCTTTGTGATTTGAGATTGATTCTTGTTTGTTGATTGTTGCTTGTGTGTTGGTATGTCATCCTTTATTGTAGATAACATTTGTGGAGACAATGTTGTGTACTAGCAGATCCTCCTTGTCCTAACGCATAGCATCTGTGTTTATGTAGTCCACCTCTACATACATTATGTATTTAGATTCCCGATTATGGTCCTCTTTAAGTATTGATACCTGGGTGCCATTCATCATGAAATACCTGAGTTTCCAATATAATACTTCAAAATATACTTTTAAAAGGTGCATTTAAACATAGAGAATTCAATTAGTTGTTGAGTAAGAAGTTCAGATATACTTCCCTGAGTTGAAGTTTGGGTCCCTCTAATGATGATTCCATAGACATCTTCATCGAAATGTTGTCTTATCAGGTTCCTGGGTTATTATAGGTGCACCAGTATTAAAATTTGAAAATATGAAACAAATGGTGATGAATATCCTAAAACCTATAACATATAAGTTGTAGATCTCAATGAGACATTTCCAACGTGTTGACGGGTCTGAAATCGCTCTTTGTCAACAACAAAGGTTACCCCTAGTAAGAAGTCCCAATTATACCTCTCACCATTTGGAATAGGGAACCCATCCGGATTATGGCACGACAGTCAATCTAGTTTTGGTTTTACCGATTGTGGCCTAATCCACCGATGAAGGTGAATGATGGATGGTTATGCAGATGGAAAATATAGATGAAAACTATATAAATGTAGGAATCCAATCTACTTCTAATATATCATATCCTAGCTAGGAGCATATTATCGTAACAAAATGAGTTGTAATGAAACTAAGCTAGCATAAACCCCAATCATATAGTTGTCATGAAGGCGCACAGTTAGAAACACATGCATACAAGTATATAACCAGAAAGGTCTAATTCATGTTTCTACATACATTCATAACTCATTCGCTTGGGACAAATAACATAAGAAAGAATCACAAAATTGTAAAATCAAGATAGATTGCATTGGAATAGTTTATCAGCAAATGTGTTCTTACATCCCATGTGAACAACATACATTCTACTTGAAATAGTTCGCAGCAAAACAACAACACGTGAGTTTTCCTCTCTATCAAAAGCTGGCCCTAAGGGATTCTCAATATTAAGAATTTAAACAATAGTACATCCAAGCTCCAAGGAGTGGCTCCTCAATTTTATTTGACATTGTCTTCCTATAATAGTTCATAAATGTACAACGTTTGAAGAGAAAAAATCCCCTTCTTTGGGTTCAATTCTAGTATTTACTTAGGTTCAATATGATCCTTGACCTTCTGCCTTCCTCCGTGACCTTTCACCTACCGATGTTTGTCCTTATTATCTTTGTGATGATGATGGAACCAATATGGTGGTTTCATTTCAAATTTGTCTTCTAGTGCTGGTGGTCCATCATAGATTTCGGCTACAGTACACCTCTCCTCCACCGTAACGACTGGTTTGGACATTGGAACACCTTGCTCGTCAAGTTTAGCGGTTGATCATCATGGGGTTTGGACCTCCTCTTCAACCATTTGAATTGGATTCCCTTTGTTGCTCCTTTTCCACTGCTACAGTTGTTGTTATTGTTTCTTTGTTGTCCTTGGTTGTAGATCACATTGCGAGGATGTTGAGTACGACCTCCTCTTGACATTGGTGCGTGGCCCCATTCAACACGTAGTGGATGAGTGACCACAGAATATCCTTCAAAATACACTATTAGAACTACACATTTGAAACCATAGAACTTAAATATTAACTAAGTGAGAGTTCATATGTGCGTCCCCAAGTTCGGTTATTGGTTCCTCTTCCCTTGATTGAGACGTCGTCTTCTCAGGGGTTATTAACAAGGTGTTAGACCTTAATACCAAAATATGTATAAAATATGTAAGTAATTTCTCAAATTCTATGACTATAAAGTTTTATATCTCGAAAATAAATTTCCAACGGTATAAAGAAAGCACAAAACGGACACCCGAGTCAAAAGTTATGGTCGATTTACGAACAACATTTTTGTGGGTTTCGGAGGAGTTAATGGAAACTCCTCTGAAATTTTGGAGGAGTTGATGGGAACTCCTTCGAAATTTTGGAGGAGTTGATGGGAACTCCTCTGAAATTTTGGAGGAGTTGAGGGGAACTCCTCCAAAATTTTGGAGGATTTAATGGGAACTCCTCTGAATTGATTCAGAGGAGTTGAGGGGAACTCCTCCAAAATTTTCGACGAGTTAATGGGAACTCCTCCGAATTGATTCGAAGGAGTTGATGGGAACTCCTCTGAAATTTCAGAGGAGTTGAGTGGAACTCCTCCGAAATTTTGGAAGAGTTAAAGGGAAATACTCCCAATTGATTCGGAGGAGTTGATGGGAACTCCTCTAAATCAATTCGGAGGAGTTGATGGGAACTCCTCTGAATCAATTCGGAGGAGTTAATGTGAACTCCGCTTAATCAATTTGGAGGAGCTAATGGGAACTCCTTCGAATTTATTTGGAGGAGTTTGTGGGAACTTTCAAAGGAGTTTGTGGGAAATCCTTTGGTATGAACCGAGGCTCATCAAAGGAACTCCTTCTTCATGGGAAAAACAAAATCAAAAACTTTCTAAGTGTCCTTTTACTGGCGAGAAACAACAAGAGCTTGAGTACGAAAGTCCATAACTTTCTCATATGATTTTGATTGAGGTGTCAGTTTTTGCAACGCAAAGAGCACAAGGAGGGGATTCTAGTGAGATACCTTACAAATTAATTCAATTCTTTAAATAGACTCATGTTTAACGAAGGTCACGGTTAACGAGGCTTTCTTGACGGGAAACCATTGGTGATCATTTTGGCACTTATGGATCTCGGATTTTGATTATGTTAGTTGTGTTGGAATCGTAATGATGAAAACCATACATCTGGACTGTTTCCAGGAAGAAAAATTCACTTTGACAGAAGTCGGAAAATTGCGCTCGAAGTCATTTTTTAATGAAAGTTTGAGTCTCGCTTTTGATGTTGCTCCACCCAAGTTCAATTATGTAAGTTCATGTGTCGTCGTTTAGGAGATGAAAGGACCAAACTTCTTCCAAGGTGCGTCTTAAAGCCAGCGCAAGACTAACAGATGTCGCGATTAACCCATCTGATGCTAAATGGTACTTTCACAATCACGTTTTAGTCGTAGAACCAAGAAATGCAAAGTAAACAACTTGGTATGGTATGTGAATGCAAGCTACTGGTAACATATAAAAACTCGATTACAAGTGCAATATGAAGTGGGTCATGCATAGTAATCAATCAATGACCAGTGATCTAATTAGGCGTTGAGAGCTTAATCATTGGGAATGTAAAGAGATTGATTGATGAGCGTAGCAAGAAGGATCCAAGTTGGGAGGAGGATGAAATAGGCCTCAGAAGGAAGGTGTGAAGCGAAAGGGGAGAGTGTTGTTGATATGTGATTCATCGACGTGAGTGGAAGGAAGTTAGTAGATGAAAGGCCTGTGTGCGGCAAATAAAATCGCGTGGACACTACTAATATGTCAGCGTTGATCACACGCACTTTTTTGATGATAAGAACGTGCGTAGTGAGGTTTAGCAGAAGCACGTCGACGCGTTAGTCAAGTTTGAAGGATGGTGGCCTATGTATAGGCAAAGAAATCAATGGCATGCCAAATGCGACTGTGGAAGAAGGATGTGTTTGCCAATACGTTGTGTATCGACGTAGGAAGAGGGAACTTGCTAAAGTGTGAATATACAGGTTGTGGTGATCTGAAGAGAACTAGAAATGGTAAAGGGAAGAGAGCGAGAGGAAAACTTGGGCATATCCATTCGCATGAGAAAGGGAGAGTGGGGGTTTTGATAGGAAAATTTTGAATGGGAGCCCAATTTCTTATCTTAAAGAGACACTAAGAGAGGAAAATTGGGAGGTTTTTGTGCACGTGCAACACAATGGTATAAGGAACATGCAAAATGGAGTTCGGGGTCAAACATTATGGCAAAAACAACACTGGGAACTAGGTTTTTCCCAATGCACTGTGTTGCACCCCTGAAACTTTCTCGGGTAATACGCCCCGAGTTTCTTTAGCACACCTACCAATGCTTTCATTCTCATCCAACTTCATGAACTTCAGTTAAAATCTATCCTTACAGTTTATCCATCCTTCCTTCAATGAATCGGGTCTTAATCATCTTTTTCATTCAGATGTCGACATATAAAATGGAGTCGAAAAAGTTTAAGGGGCTGACATTTATCAACATTCACAATCGTTTTTTCTTGCCAACATATCGACATTGATAATCCTTTTATCTTTTCGACATGTCGACAAGCGAATGAAACGACATGGGAGGAGAATATAGAAATGTTTTAAAAGAGGGGGGTCGTCTGGTTCATGAGGACCCCTCTTGCCACCTCATAGGGGTCGTTTGGTTCATGTTTGTCGAGGTTCAGATTGTGTTTCATTTTCGTTACATCGAGATTCACATGACATTTCATTGCCTATGAATCGACGTTCACATGACATTTGGTTGTTGATACACGTTAAGAGGAAAGGGGGGTGAATGAAATATGTTAAGAAGTGGTGGAGGGCTAATGGAGTGAATGCTTAATAAAACAGGTGTTGCATGGAATCTTAGTCCCTGTCGAGCAATGGACTAAGTTGCCTTGATGGACACGTCCACTCTGTTGAAGAAGCCTACAAGCTCTATGTTCTATGTGATGCCTAAGTGTGATTTATTATTTTCTCCTCGAGGGGAGAGCTCCATGAATTCAAGAGTCTCAAACTCTCGGGTATATAGGTCGTATGTTTTCCCTGGATGACTATTATATTATATAAATGTTTGGTTGTTGTCTCTATATTTTCAAGCATCGATTGGCTGATATATAAAATGTATCTGCATAGAAAAATCATAGTGTGTGGGGTATAACTGTCTCTTTGTCGATTGCTTAATGCTCAGGCCATTGGCCGATTGTTATAAGGGATTTTGGAAGTCTATGTTTATGGTTGATGATTTGATCCTCCAAATGAACATTTGGTCATGGATAGTTATTCAATTAGGTGCGCCGGCAGTTTTCTTTTCTGTAATAATATTGTCGCAGCGGAATTCTTCGTTTCTTGGAAAACGACATAAACCTGAAATTGATTAGAAAGTAGATTATGGCTATTCCGCAAAAATGTGATAATTGCTTCTGGAATTAAATAAAGTTCTCAATCCCAACAAGTTCGTAGTCGCCTTGCAATAAGACCCCTAAACCACCAGCCAATGATATGAGACATAAATCAAGTTAAATATTTTAAAATAATAATATAAATTAATCCATAATGCCAAACTATGAAAAACAGTGAATTTTTTTTTATCAACTAGCAAATTAATAGTTGGTCAATGAACTAACTCATTGCTAAAGTTCCAGGCCAAGTTGGTTCTTCATTGTTCACACATATGTTGTCCCACCAATTGTGTGTGTTTCTCCTGTGTTGCAACTATGCAAATGATTTGAAAATGAGGAAAAAGAAAAAATTTATACGTTTCAACTTACTAAATTGTATTTATTAATAAAAATAAGTAAATTAAAAAAATAACAAACATGAACTTTAACATAAACAATTTTACTCCGTATCGTTGTAACTTCATAAAAGCATTGCTTAAAAATATGATAAGAATTATTTTTATAAAACTATTCCCTCCTCACATGGAACATTAGTGAATCTTCAATTTTTGGTCCCTCTTAACTATGTTGTGTACGGGTATACTAAATTGGAGAGTGAGATTGATAATTATGCTGAAAGCAATGCACAAGAAAACCATAATTTTTTGTCCACGTGAAATTTAATCCTCTGAAATTTAAATTTAGTAAGTCAATTTTTAGATTAAAAAACAATTTTAACTTAGAATTTACTTACTTAGGGACAAGAAATTTGTCAAAACATTGATGATATCATCAAAATTAAATTTGAAAATAAATAACACACTTACTTTGAGAGAAAAAAAGTGTAGAGAATGAATACCTGCAAACAACAAATATTAGCACAAACTTTTTTTATATTTAATTCAAAAGAAATCGTAAGTGGATAGACACGTGTCATTAAAAAGAAACTAGAAAGTGGGGATTACCATAGCAACGTTGTCACTTTCTCTTTGGGCTTTCCCGAAAAGTATCGTTTAACTTGTGTTCCAGCAACCACACAACTCTTCCTGTAAAGACAAAGAATTCTCTCGTTGTATTCTACATGCCTGCTATAACTAGACATATGTCAAGAATCCAACTGTAACATGAACTTATTGAGTTGTACTCAGAATTTTTCATGCATTAACTTCAGTGAAGATATATTGATAGTTTATTGATTTTCAATTTTTACAGTTACTCGAAGAGGTTGGAAGCTATGACGAGCTAGAAAAACTGGTTAATTATAAAACAAATGGCCTCCCAAAGCTCTAGTGAAGGCTTTGAATTTCCTACTTGAGTTTTTTTTGCACAGGTCTTCCCATTTTATATCTTCATTCATGGACATTGTTAAATTTGTTCAGACTAAAAGAGTATGCTTTGGCATGGAAATGAAAAAAGGGGATTTTATCTTGTTAAGAGATGAGACACGATATATTTGACATAAAGGATATAGAGTTATCCTTATCATCCAGCTCGTGCATATAATAAAAATCCCCTGCATCCCTCTTTGGAGGCTTTGTAAACTTCTGTGGAACAAGTAGCAACCAGTTCCCTGAAATTATACTTGTGTTTTCTCAATGAGGATTTGGTTGTAAAGAACTTGTTATCACTCTGTAATTTCCCTTGGTTGTGGGGGAGAAACCACGGAGGTAACCACAAACCACCCTCGAGCTGGAATCTAGCCCTTCAAACCCAGAGAGGTCTCTCTCATAGATTTTCAATGAAATTGGAGGCTAGGTCTGTAGTGAAAGGCAGGGTTATGAGTGTGGTGGCAGGGCAGAGAGAGAAATCCATTGGGCATGGAATCATAGGTTGAGATCAATGATGCAGGACACTTGGTGGGTTGAATAATGACTATCCAAAGGCAAGGTAGAAGGTGATATTTATGCTTACAAGATATTGTTGCAGATGGGAATGTGAAGGGAGAAAGTCAGTGATCTACTCAGGGCATTCAATAGAGATGAATCCTAAGACAAATCTCAACATAAAACAAAAGAAGTGTTTAAACACATACACATAGCATCTGATTTGCTAATGAATTTTGTTGTATATATTGTATTAGCATGTCATTGAAGGAAATTAATGTTGTAAAAAGGTTATAACAAGGAAAACATTCATTACAGGAAAAACAAGCATAAGAACATCGATCGCAAGAATCTTTGAAAGCCAAAATCCAGTACTTCTAGCCCACACACTTTCATTAATCTCAGACAGAAAAGTTACAAATTGCACCAAAGGTTCCTTTCACTCTCACAAACCCTTTGGACCTCTCTCCTCATTCAATATATAGAAAAATATCATATTCTAGCCTAACAGGGTCGAAATCCATATTTTTTCCAAAGATAGAGAGTTGTTACAATGCTTTAAGGATAAAATATTTGCAAAATTTGTCCATATCCTATTATCTAGGATTCGGTCTTTGACTTGCTTAAAATGGGATAACTAAAGAGAAAATCATGGGATTTGAGAGAACAATATTCAAGCTTCAATATCCAAATCAATTTGGGGTCAACCTTGCTGAGTTGGAGGTCCATCAAGTCAAATTTCAAAAAATTCTAGAACTTTGTTAGCAAATCTAGCTTGAAATAGGCCTCAAAGATCATTTCATATCTTCCAAATCATGGCACCTGTGTAAAAACTGAGAGAGGTTTTTGTTATTGGGTCTGTTCTTGAAAAAATGGTCTTTCAGTTTTCAAAAATTATTCTCCATATTCTCGAAATATTCTCCCAAAGATGGTGACTAAAACATGAAAACATTAAATGCTTAAATATGGAAAAATCGGTTGTAAATATTCATTCAAATCTCCCAAACTATGACACTTGTTGAAACTATGAGAGAGGTTTTTGTTATTGGGTCCATTATTGATAAAAACATCTCTGGGTTTTTCAAAACTCCTCTCCAATAGGTCATAAAGAGATCTTGAAGTTGACCACTAAAACAATCATTTGTGCAGCATGCCCTATAGCCTGTGCGCAACGACTTGCGCAGCAAGGCTCCTCTTCATAATTTTCCCACTTTTTTTAGCCTTGGATGATAGATGATGACTGGAAAATGGTAAATTTAGTCTTCATGATGATGATAGGCGGCCTTAGAACCTCTGCAACCTCTTTCAAAACATCATTACCTTTACAAATCTTCAAAACCCTAATGTGTCTCAATATTGCAAAAATGAAGTTACACTGCCTTCGACTGATATAAATTTTATGCATCCATAGTATTTATTTCATCATCATCCCACTGATTAAAATTTGGCAAGAAAAACTTCAAGTTGTTGCCCCAAAACATCACTAAGATAGTTGTACAGCGTGCCTTGCTGCACAACTGTAAATTCTACTTTTTACTGCTCATGACCAAATGCAACAGGCTTGAAAACAATATATAGGTGGAGATATTATATGACCATTGCAAATACCCGCCATTGATAATAAAAAAAAACACGATGTGAAACGGTATGCAATCTTCAAATGTTGATGACAATTTTAGAATTAGGCTTGGAGTTTTACTGGTCTTTTATTGACAAAAGGGTAAAAGAGGAAAAATTTGGTAAAACCAACTCCAGGGGCTCAAGCTTTTGTTGCTTCAACAAGTAAATCAAGCTTTCCTTTGTCCTTCTTTTCAATCTCCACCTGCTGCAAGTTTTGTGCACAATACTTGTAAATGCGTGGCATAGGAGGTTACGCAACAAATTTGTCCAGTGATTTAACCAATTGATGATGTCTCATGCCAAAAGGAGATCTGATCACATGAGATGGTTGTACATGATATGACTTGACTCTAACTATATTTGAATGACTCACATGACCTCTATTAACCAATTTTCAAACTTTCATGTGAAAATTCACATGAGCTAACATCGGCTCCAATGGGGATGGCGTCCTCCCTGCGAGGCGCCAAAGAACACGTAGACCCTATGCCTAATCCATTGGGATGCTCCCAACCTGCAAACTGATACTGCTTTGACCTGCAACTAACTCATTCTGCAACTGAATCCAAACTGCAACCCAAACTGTATACATGAAATCTAAAGATACTGCTGCAAAAACTGACTGCTAAAACCAAACTAAAAACTGTTGAAGAATGCCCAAAATGAGCTTATTTACGGACCTACCTACTCTAAATTGATCCATAAACTGATCAATCAAGTGAAATCATAGATCCAGTGAAGCCATGCAAGTGTTTTTTTCATAGTTTGAGCTTTTTGCAAGTCCTTCCTCAGAGACAAAATAAGAAATCTACTTATTGGCAACTCATTTAAAAACTTGCAAACAAATTTGAATTTGACAAAATCTGAAAATTTGGGGTTGCTTACTGACTCTAACAAGACTGAAAAAGGATCCTTATAGGAAAACAAATTGATGTCCAAACATTGCTCAAGATTGTCACGAGTGGCCCCTCCAACTACATCTTTGCTTTCATGTGATTTCAATTGTTGTTTGTCATAAAAGGGATTAAAACCTTCATAATACTTTTGCAATGAAACCCCTACTGGAGAAAACAATGATGATGGTTGCAAAACTAAGTGATCATCATCCATGTTTTCAGGCTCACAAGTAGTCAAATGATGAAAGCTTTGACTACATAAACCATCCAAATAACACGTTATAGGGTCATCAAACACATGAGAAAATTGTTGCATTTTACTGTCAATTTGTTTCGGTGAATCAGTGTGACTTTGCACTAGCTCACACTCCTTTGCTTCAGTGATGATCTCAATTTTTTTCTTAGGTAACTCAAATGAAGAAAAACATAAAGGCAGAGATTTACCTTCAGTGGATTCACAATTTTCATCATATTCAATGTCATAACTATCATATATGAGCTTAGTGCTTTCATCGGACTGCTAAAACTGAACACTTCTTGATGGAGAACTTTTCGATGGTCCCTCTAGCAAATCAACACCAAAATTGACAACATAATCGTCATCATACTCATCATACTTGGGTAAATCATGAACTCTTGCAATGTCATCTAATACGAAAAAGCATGAGATATCAACTTGTCCTTCAACGGGCTAATCTACAAATTCACTTTCATGGCAGTCTACAAATAAATACATAAAACAATCAGCTCCTTGCTTATCATGAGACGAAACAAAAGCTAAATTAGCACCTTCTTTTTCAACAAGTGGAATGTAATCTTCTACAAAATCATCAGCATTTAAAACTTCAAGAGAACACATAATATTATTAACCCTCTACTCAAAATTCAAATCAATTGCTTTTTGTCCATGTTCATTGTCATGTTCTTAAGCATCCAACTCCTCATTTTGAATCTTTTTACATGCTTGAATATTGTCTTGAACCTCCTGAGCATCATTAAACATTTGTTGTAAGGACTTAGACCTCCTCTCCGTGAGAAGGAATGACATATCTAGATGAAAGGTTGTTGCATAATAGAGCATGGAAGCAGCTTCTGAGGGTTAAATTTCCTTAGGCATCCTATAATAGAAGCTAAAAAATCTTTTACTGAACATAGAGACAGTTTCATCGCTCTGTATTTTCATGGTATGAAACTCTACAAGATGTTGATCCCAAGACTTTCTTTTACCCCATAACTTTAGAAAAGCATCCTTCAATCCTTCCCATGAGCTAATTGTCTCTGGTTGCAAGTGTTTAAACCAGTCTTTGGTATCTCCTTTCAAGGATTGAGAGAAGGCCCTCATACAAACATCATCATGATCAATCTCAAACAAATATATAAAATGTTCAAAAGCTTGGATGTTCTTTGCCGCTGAAAATTTATCAGGTTCTCCACCAAATTTAGGCAGGTATTTGTGGTGCTTTGGAGGAAAATCATGAAGAATAGAAGGAAATTTTAAAGGTATGTATCTCTGTTGAGTCTTGGAAGGTGTTGGATTATGCACAGGAGATGTTGTATCATCTTTGGTTTCATGAGGTTCAAAAGACTGAATATGGTCATCATATGATTCAAGAGAAGGATCTTGTTCAGGATCAGCAAGGCAAGAAGAAAGTGTGTCTATAGCTTTTAAAGAAGGATATACGAATGTAGCTTTATGGTCTTCATTTGAATGCAGCAAGTAAATAAATATTCTTTTGAAAAACTCAGGAAAGGACACAAAGATATTGATGAAATAGTAAAGTACTTCCTGGAGAAAACCCAATCTTATGTACCTGGTCTATCCATTGTTTCCTTTCATATCTTTGTCAACAGGTCTCGTTCTCCAGTGGAGTCTCTGAATCTGATTTGAAGCTTGATTGGAGTCATCATGTGAATGATTTACAACCTCATTGTGTCTTACTGTTGTCCACCATCAGCAATCAGATCTAAACTTTGTCCTTTCTCCCGGGGAAAATCTGACCTTCAGTCCCCGACAATGGCGCCAAAATGTTATCACTCTGTAATTTCCCTTGGTTGCGGGAGAGAAACCACGGAGGTAACCACAAACCACTTGTAGGTAGGAATCTAGCCCTTCCAACCCAGATAGCGCTCTCTCGTGGATTTTCAAAGAAATCATAGGCTAGGTCTGTAGTGAAAGGTAGGGTTATGAGTGTGGTGGCAGGGAAGAGAGTGAAATCCATTGGGCATGGAATCATAGGTTGAGGTCAATGATGCATGACACTTGGTGAGTTGAATAATGACTATCCAAAGGCAATGTAGAAGGTGTTATTTATGCTTACAATATATTGTTGTAGATGGGAATATGAAGGGAGAAATTCAACGATCTAATCAGAGCATCCAATAGAGATGAATCCTAAGACAAAACTCAACATAAAAAAAAAGTGTTTAAGCACATACACAAAGCATCTGATTTGTTGATGAATTTTGTTGTATATACTGTAATAGCATGCCATAGAAGGAAATTAATGTTGTAAAAGGGTTATAACAAGGAAAACATACATTACATGGAAAACAAGCATAAGAACATCGATCACAAGAATCTTTGAAAGCCAAAATCCAGTACTTCTGGTCCACACACTTTCATTAATCTCATACATAAAAGTTACAAACTGCACCAAAGGTTCCTTTCACTCTCTCCCACCCTTCGGACCTCTCTCCTCATTCAATATATAGAAAAATATCATTTTCTAGCCTAAGGGGGTCGAAATCCATCTTTTTTCAAATATAGAGAGTTGTTACAATGCTTTAGGGATAAGATATTTGTAAAATTTGTCCATATCCTATTATCTAGGATATTATCTTTAACTCACTTAAAATGGGCTAACTGAATATAAAATCATGGGATTTGAGAGAAGAATATTCAAGCTTCAATATCCAAATCAATTTTGGGTCAACCTTGCTGAGTTGGAGGTCCATCAAGTCGAATTTCAAAAAATTCTAGAACTTTGTCAGCAAATTTGGCTTGGCAAAATTCTGGAAAATAGGCCTCAAAGATCATTTCATATCTTCCAAATAATGACACATGTGTCAAAACTGAGAGAGGTTTTTGTTAATGGGTTCATTATTGACAAAAACACCTTTTGGTTTTCAAAAATTCTTCTCCATATTTTCAAAATCTGTGCCCAAAGATGATGACTAAAACAGGAAAACATTAAATGTTTAAATCTGGAAAAATGGGTTGTAAATATTCATTCAAATATCCTAAACTGTGACATCTATTGCAAATATGAGAGAGGTTATTGTTATTAGTTTCATTCTTGACAAATACCTCTCTGGGTTTTTCAAAAATCCTCTCCAGTTGGTCAGAAAGCGATCTTGAAGTTGACCACTAAAACAGTCATTTACGCAGCGTGCCCTACAACTCGTGCATAATGACTTACATAGCGAGGCTCCTCTTCGTAATTTTCCCACTTGTTTTAGATTTTAATGATATATTATGAGTGACTAATGGTAAATTTACTCTTCATGGTGATGATAGGTGGCCTTAGAACCTCTGCAACCTCTTTCAAAACATCATTACCTTTACAAATCTTCAAAACCCTAATGTGTCTCAATATTGCAAAAATGAAGCTACACTACCTTTGACTGATAGAATTTTTATGTATCCATAGTATTTATTTCATCATCATCCCACTCATTAAACTTTGGCAAGAAAAACTTCAAGTTGTTGCCCCAAAATGTCACTAAGACAGTTATGCAGCGTGCATTGTTGTGCAACTATAAATTCTGTTTTTTATTGCTCATGACCAAATGCAATAGACTTGAAAACAATATATAGGTCAAGATATGATATGACCATTGCAAATACCCACCCTTGATCAAAAAACATGATGCAAAAAGGTATGCACTCTTCAAATGTTGATGACAACTTTAGAATTAGGTTTAGGGTTTTACTGGTCTTTTATTGACAAAAAGGTAAAAAAGGCAAAATTTGGTAAAACCAACTCCAAGAGCTCAAGCTTCTACTGCTTCAACAAATAAATCAAGCTTTCCTTTGTCCTTCTTGTCAATCTCCACCTGCTGCAAGTTTTGCGCAGCATACTTGTAAATGTGTAGCGTAGGAGGCTATGCAACAAATTTGTGGAGCGATTTAACCAATTGATGATGTCTCATGCGAAAAGGAGATCTGATCACATAAGATGGTTGTGCATGATATGACTTGACTCTAACTGTCTTTGAATGACTCACATGACCTCTATTAACCAAGTTTGACCAAATCACATTTTTTTATGACTCTAACTGTCTTTGAATGACTCACATGACCTCTATTAACCAAGTTTGACCAAATCACAAATTTTCATGTGAAAATTTACATGTGCTAACTGAACCTTTTTTCAAGTCAATCCACACATAGCAGAAAATGTTTGATAGCCTGGATGGAAATAATTTACTGCACTATAATGGGTGGTCATGGCTACAATGGAACTATTGTTAGATCTTCAACATTTCTCACGTTAGAAAGATGATGCTTATTAATAAAGCATAATATTTGTCTACCATGTTTAACAATGCAGTTTGATCAGGACTATTGAAACCAAAAGAAATAAATGACATACTTCATGAGTTTTTTTTTTTGGAAAATAAAGCAGAGGAGATAGTTATATTAAATTACACTTTATTTACAAAAGGACTAGAGGCCAATTCTAACAAGCCTAGGCCAATTCAAAATCCTCTGGGTAATGACTTCCAAACAATCTAAAACAATGCATGTTATTAACAGGGAAATTCCAGATCTTCTTCCCTTGAGTCTAGGGATCTTTACTATTTAAAATATTCAGAAGTGACTTCTTGGCAGCAAAAATAAGGGGTGGCTAGAGAATCATTCTTATCGATGCAGAAACTTGTAAATACTTGCCTTTGAGTAGTGTTTGAGCCTCGAATCAAAGCATAGGAAGCATGAAAACAGTAGTCCAAGCATATAGGAAAACAACCCTACGCTAGATTTACTAGTGCATTTTGATCAGGACTATTGAAACCGGAAGGAATAAATGGCATACTTATGATATTTTTTTGGGTAAATAAGATGAGATATATATTAAATTTACAGGGAATTTACAAAAATAACAAAGATGAATTCTAACCAGCCTATGCTAGTATAAAATCCTATGGGTAAAACCTTTCAAACCGTCTAAGTCATTGTCGGTTTTTAAATTTGGCAATTAAATTTGAAAATATGCACTTTTGTTGATTAAGTAATCACATTGTTATGCAAAGGGGTTTCCTATTTATTTTAAGATAGTCACTTTCATAAATATATTTTCAAACCATTATTTGTGATTTCAAAATTAAAATATTATTAATAAAAAATTGTTTTACTCGGTTTAAAGAAAACTGGTAGCCACTACCTTTTAATAAGTTTTCAAACTTTTCTCTTCCAAATAGGACAAAACAAAGCTCACTGATAATGTTAGCAGAAATGCCAAATATATGCAAATAAGAAAACGACAGTTGGTGTATAGTCCGACGATATCACGGAAGTATCGACGAAAACAAACTAAGATTTGACAGCAGCATTGTCTTACTGAACTTCAGAAATTAACTACAAAATATAGTCTTAAGATTATGCATATTAAAATGTAAAATGCAGTAGTTACTCGTATAATTCAGTCTCGGTTAAAGCTGCATAAAATTTTCAAATTTTTTACTTGTATGATCAATCCGGCTTAAAGCTACAGAGATTTTCAAAAGATGTACTCATATTATGCCTCTCACCTTAAAGCTAAGAAAAATTTTAAAATATATTGCTCCTATTATCACTCCACCTTTTTTTTTTTTTTTCAAGTAGAAATTACTCGATATATATTAGGTATATATCATTTACAATCACAGAATCCAGACTAGCTCCTAACAGCCATTACATAATCGTCCCGGAGACCCAGCCGGGTTTGACCTCTAGACCTCCTCCCAACCTTGGAGAAAGGTACTGTTTTACCAATCGCGCTGTCTCACGGGACTAATTATCATTATTATCACTCCACCTTGAAATCAGATAAATTATTTAAATTTGAAGAAGAAAAGCACGCCTTAGTGAAGAAAACTAGTGAGGAAAAATGACCCATTTTATTACCTCCATGGGCAATAAAATGGGTTATTTTTGCTTAGCAAGTGTTGAAGACGTAGCAGGTGAATAAGTCAATTGTACGCGATTGAAAGAACCATAGCAAAGTCTCGGCCCCCAAGGACCATAGCAACAACCCTCCTTCCCCTGAGCATGAGATAACACATCATGCTCCCATGGGAGCCTAACCTCTCCATATACCTAAAACTCATTGTGAAAATGAGAGTAGAATGAATGGAAAAAGCTATGCATATCGGGTAAATCTTGCTTGATGAAGGAGTGATTGCATTGTTCATTCAACATTCACCCTACCCGCGTCTAACACATGCGATCTATCCATATCCCAATCTAATCAACAAGGTATTTTAAGGAAAATTGAACTGGACTGTGTGGGCATTTCAAGTTGGCGGAGAGGTGAATTGACCTCGTGACATCTAAATGAAGCAACTATTAATGCAATCTCTGCCACCTAT
>ML810054.1:6180-43621 GCA_009831015.1 Picea engelmannii
TTATAAACCGAAATTCAAATTGAATTAACGTTCTCAGTTATTCTATGGTGCAGGGACACAAGCTGTTGTTAGTGGAAGCCGGCGGAAACTACATCGAACCCCTTGAGGTGGAGAACGTGGATATATATTCAGGGCAGACGTATTCCTTCCTGGTAAAGGCCGACCAGGACCCGTCCAAGAACTACTGGGTAGCCGTGAACGTCAGAGGACGACGTCCCAACACACCGCCGGGTCTGGCCATCTTCAACTACATCCCCACTCGGCCTACCAGCCGGCCCTCGACGGCCCCGCCCGCGAGCCCGGCATGGAACGACTTCGCCTATAGCAAGGCCTTCGCAAACAAAATCGTGGCCCGAGACGGTTTCGGCCCCCGCGTTCCGCTCAAATCTGACCGCACGATCGTACTACTGAATACCCAGAACTACATCGATGGCTACATCAAATGGGCAATCAACAACGTCTCTCTCGTCCTGCCGGCCACTCCATACATGGCGTCCTTGAAATACAAGCTGAGCAACGCCTTCGACCATCGAGCAGCCCCGGAAACATATTCTCCTAACAGCTACGATATAATGAGACCCCCCTCCAACCCCAACGCGGCCACAGGGAACTCCATCTACTCCCTCGATTTCAACGCCACCGTCGATCTCGTTCTGCAGAACGCCAACATTCTGATGCCCAACAGCAGCGACATCCATCCATGGCACCTCCATGGCCACGATTTCTGGGTTCTCGCCTATGGCAACGGAGCGTTCAATCCAAGCGAGGACTTTCGCAAGTTCAATCTCCGCAATCCGGCCTTGCAAAACACGGTTGTTCTGTTTCCATACGGATGGACGGCCATCAGATTCGTGGCGGACAATGCAGGAGCATGGGCATTCCACTGCCACATTGAGCCTCATTTGCACATGGGCATGGGAGTTGTGTTCGCTGAGGGAATTGAAAAGCTCGGGAAGTTTCCGATATCTGGACTGGGATGTGGAGAAACCAAAAGATGGTTGCCTTGAAAATAAGCCACACGATATGAATCCTACATTACTGCCCAAAACGCCCAGAATTCCAAGGCCTCGATTGCTCATCTCTGACAGCACCGCACTTAAAATTTTGATGCTTTGCATCTTCTGCAGCTATCAACGTACTTGTTATGATTATATTCGGTTTTGCTGCTGTATTCTGCTTCTTTTCTACTCTGTGGTCGTTATATAGATCTGTGGTGCAATTATTCAAGTTTCAAAATATGAAGTTTGGAACTGTTTTTTACATAAACATTCTCGTTTCATGACTCTGTAAGAGATTGGGAGTTTATTGATTGGGGTTGTTTTTCTTCATCTTTTACTTTAATTTATAACAACTCATAAATTATTAAAAAAGACAAATTAGTTTTTAGAATTGTTTTGGCCAGTTGATAAATGGATTGGCTATCTTAATAATCAAATAATTTAGTGTAGTTTTGTGACCATCTCTGTGTTAATATTTGATTTTTAACTTTTTAAAATTTTAATAATATGGATGGTTTTGAAATAAATATAAATTTTGGTTAAAAGTTTTATGGTTTGAGTTTTTTTGGCCAAGTAAATTTAGATAAAATTGTTGTTTTCTGTTGTTTAAATTATACTTCTAAATGCATAAATGGATTCAGCTTGCTGAAAAACTCTTAGGACATTTTAATTATACAAACTTAGACACTCAAATCTGCAGATCCAATCATCATCACAACATTTCTGACAAAAACAAATAGAAAAAACTACTTAAAAACATTCAAAAAATAGAACCTTTAAACTACTACTGCCTTTTTTTAATATGAATTCTTTTAAAATAAGTGTAAACTTTTTTAATATGTCTAAAACAAATGTTTAAGTTCTTTTCAACCAATTAAATTAATTTAAAATTCAATTTTTATATTAAAGTGTAGAAATTTTATTTATTTTATTTAGAATTAAGTATTACATTACAAAATTTAAGTTCTTGTAAACCAATTAAATTAGTTTAAAATTCATTTTTCATATTAAATTGTAGAAAATTTATTTATTTTATTGGGAATTAAGTATTACATTACAAAATTTGAAAACTTTTGTAGTTTATATATTAACAAATACGATAAAATGGTGCTCAGTTAGTTATTCCCTACCATTTTAACATTTCTAGGTAATATTTAATTTTACAGATTTGCATATAAATACAATATAAATATAATTAATTAATTTGCAAATATTGTTTATCTATAAATATAATTAAGTTATAAATATTTTTTCTTTTTTATTGATTTTATAAATAATATAAATGGATTTAATGTTTATTTATTTAATATTTTTTTCATTTAAAATAAATAATAAATGATTACCACCAAATTATTATTGAGAAATAATACAAAATAATTATTTTTATTACATTAAAATTAGTAAAATTTAGAATAATAGTAACTTTGAATTGAATTTCAATAATGTGATTGGAGTTGTTTTTTAAAGTTTGATTAAATTATTTGAGTTATCTTTTCATAAATATTTTGGATTTTTTTTTGAATGACTTCTTATAAAATAAATAATAAGTGATTATCATCAAAATTATTTTTATTTCATTAAAATTAATAAAATTTGAAATAAAAGTAATTTTGAATTGATATTCAATAATGTGATTGGGAATTTTTATAAATATTAGTAAATTATTTGAGTGATCTTTTCATAACCTTTTAAAACAATTTTTATTGTGATTGGCTTCCTATGATTGAGATAGTGTGTTTTATTCCATTTAAGAGAGAATGGAATCAACAATATTCAGAAATAAATAAAAATTGGAATAAAAGTGATTTTGAATTGAAATTCAATGATGTAATTGAGAATTTTTTTATAAATCTTAGTAAATTTTTTGAGTGATCTTTTCATAACTTTTACAAAGAATTTTTTCTTGTGATTGGATTTTTTTTATGGAGATAGTGTGCCTTATTCCATTTAAGAGAGAATGTAACCAACAATATTCAGATTGAATTTCTTCAACCCACAAGTCATGAGTGGGGGTATCTATAACACCAAAAGTGGGTAGAGCTTACACGTAGCTACAACTATTGTTGTATTTTCTTGCACATCCACAAGCATGAGTGTGTTCTTGTTGAGAGAAATATCAACACCATACTTTCACAACTTGACAAGGCACCATAGACTTGAATCTAGTTTAAAGTTATAACTATATTGAAGGTTTGTATTTAGTGTGTTTGCATCCCTGGGAAAGAGTCTTGATTCAAAAATTGTCTATAGATTAAACCACTTCATAAGAATGATTTTGACTTTGTAATGACTCATCATAGCCCCCAATCATGACAATTCTATCCTCTTACTCGACATCTATCAAGGAATTTAGGCTGTAGATGATAAGGTAGTTGAATAGAAGAGCCTTGATCATGATTTTGGTGCTACAAGACATGTTTTTTTTAAGATAACATTGAAGCCTAGATTACAAAAGAAGCAATTCTATATATCTTCTTATTTACTCATTTTGAATCCAATTCTTCCATCTAGCACACACTCGAAACAATGTCTGAAACCGCATGTGTCTCATCATCATGTATCAACAACATCAATATTATCACTCTATCATAAGCCATTTAGACACATGTGTTAGCCTATATCTCATCTCATACGATTCATCCTTTATTCATTTCAAAACAAAGGTACAAAAAATGTCATTTTCCACCATGAACCACATGTTATAGTAAGCATGAGATGTCAAGGGATTCTTTGGGAATCATGGCTATGATTTCATTGAGGCAAAGCGTAAAGTAAGGAACTTGTGTGAGGAATTATTAGTGGAACTACATATTTCAAGGTCAACAACTCTATAATCATGATCATGCACTTTTATACCTAAGATTTCCCCAACAATTCCAAGTCTTTTCTCTATCAAATAATCCATTAGTATATATTTCGGTGACAATTTTTATAGCCATCCCTCTCATGTTTGATTTCCTTGTGTAAACTCATAACTAACCCTAGGAGAAATGTAGTGTCCCTTCGTTGATCACCTCGCCATTCAATTGAATAACTTTCATGCAAAATAATAATGGAATCCACATCTTCATGTTCCCTTTGATATGCTATCATACACAAAGTTAGTTGTGTTCTCATAATGGCATCACCATGTTTTCCTTAAATCATGATTCATTACAATTAGTTCATGTATTGTATGAGGTTAGGGGAGAATCCTCAAGTGGCATTACTACTTCATTTCCACATGAAAATCTTCTCCCCTACCAAACCAAATATGGTTTTCCCTTCTTTTCATCTTCCTCATCCCCATCCTTAGCCCTTGTCGATATTTCCACTTTTCATTCAAATCTCCCATTTCCCTCCTCTATTGCATGCACCTCCTTAAACCAACTAGACTACATACTACATTTTTTCAATATTCTCTGCCATCCATGGCATATATCACTTTGGATCCATAATCATGACCTACTCATATTTTGCAATTTCCTTTTACAATGTAATGCTCGAAAATATGAAGAGTTTTGAGAGGGAATTCCATACTTGTGGTTAGACAACACATAATATTGTTCCTTCCATTCCTTAATGCATGTAGGTATAGATCTCATAAATTGCACTTTTATCAATAGTAACTAAAGTCAAGATCATCTTTTGCACTTAGATCTCACAAACAACCTATTAGGTGTCTCCTCCAAATTGTTTGGCTTGCAAACCACTTACCCAAACATCAACATCACTTCTACCTCCACCTTCATTGTTAATACCTTTCGAAATTATCTTTTAATCTTTAACTTGCAAACCACTTTCCCAAACATCAACATCATTTCTACCTCCACCTTCATTATTAATACCTTTGGAAATTTTCTTACAATCACTATAAGGATATGTCAATTTCCATAATAATAAAAATACAAAATGCATAATATAAATTCTAATCAACAATGAAAATACATAATGTTTATAATTATTTTCATTATTATAAAGTGTAATTGTTTCACTACTATACAATCTTTTTTTAAACTTTTTAGTTTTAAAAGAATTATTTTATTATAAAATCTTTTACTAAAAACTAAAAAGATGTATATCTTCTTACCTTACACAGACGCTACCTAGCAGTCAAAGGCAAAGAGAGAAAGTTTCTACTGCTCTACTTTAAAGATTGAATCCCTTACTTTGAAAATTGAATCCATTACTTTGGAAACTTCACCCTTCACAAAAGAGTTTGATATTTTTATTTATTAAAATTGTCTAGAATCTAAAACTGCGTCCGTCAAAGAGTAAAGATTTTTATATAAAAAATCACAACTCTGCAATCGGTGCTTTAATACCGACGTCTGGTATGACCAATGCCTCTTCAAATCTTTCTAGAGAATGACGCATTTGCACCTCAAAATACTCATATTAAATTTAATTTCAATGTATAAAGAAAGTATTAAATTAAATTTTAATTAATAATAATATTTAACAAGGTTGTTTTTTCTTACATATTAAGAAAATTTAAAATCTATTGTAACTTAATTGTCATTTAATAGTAGGGATAATTATCTTTTGTTGTTATCAGTAAAGGTATATGAGCTCATCATCTTTATTTAAGGAAAGCTAGGCCAACCAAACAGACTGTTAGTTAGTAAGACTGTAGATTTGCAGTTGTTTGTTGATTTGTGGATTAATTAATCTTTTAATTAAAAACCTTAATTATAAGATTCCAAATTAAAAATGTTTTTAATTAGAAATCCTAATTATAAAGTTTGGAATTAAAGATGTTAACATATTGTCATAGTGTCCTCCAAATCAAATTAATGGATAAGATTTTGAATCCTATCTTCATCACTTTTATGAACCTTTATCATTACTGATTTACAATTTCAAAAGCTCCCAGCCTAATTGCCAGGTTTGAGTGATTCACAGAGATTAGCGTATGTACAAAGCCATTTCAATGATTAAAATAATAGTATTAAGAAATTATGGACATTCGTTTCAATATCTTCTACTCCATAACTCTATGCCGTGTGCTGTAATGTCTATTGTTGAACATATTAATTAAAAGTTGTGAGTTATACATTTACCTCAATTTACGGCAAGCAGGAGTGTTAATAAATGAGTCGATTTTTAACCTGTCTCGAGTTCCGTTATTCCGATAGAGTTAGTCCAATTTATTGTCATCTTAAATGTTTAAGTCAGTTCATTTCTACAGGAAGTCTCTGTGTTTGTCTTTATATGTTTTATATGTCTGAGTCTGTACATATAAAATTTTAGTTGATAGTTAGAAGCAACAATAGTTGTGAAGAAGTGGAAGCTCTGCACAGTATTGTGTTTTGTAATAGCAAGCAGTATTCAAGTTGGTAATATATATTAAGTATTTTGTTGTTGAGATATTTATGAGTATTTGTGAGTTTTGTTGTGTTTAAACACTTTGAAACTATCTTCTCTATGTTTCTGAACAAGCTTAAGTAGGTTTATAAGTTCTCGAATCTGCACTAAAAGTATACATGTGAATTTATGTGCTAAGAGTGACACAATGTTGATTATATTACAAAAATGTGCTTTATTAAGTGTTATCATCACAACGAGCAGTCTATCGCGTAGTCTGGGAACTGTGCAGTAAGTTCTAAGAGCTCAGCAACTAAGTATTGTACCACACAGTCTTTGTAACTATGGCTCGTTGAGAGAGACTGCTTAATTTAGATCCGAGATCTGGTATCAGAGTAGGTTTCAAGAGAAATTTTAAAGAGAAGCAATTATGTTGTAAGGTGAAAGCATGGCTTCTACTTCAAATATGCAACCTCCCACTTTTACAGGTAAAAATTATGAGTTATGGTCCTTAACCACGAAGTCATTATTTTGGGGTCAAGATGTTTGGGAGATAGTTGAAAATGGCTATGTGAAACCAATAGATCATGTAGCATACAATGCTCTCACACAAGCTGAGAAGGATGCTTTGAAACGTCAAAGAAAGAAGGATGGAAATACAATGCTTTATATACATCAAGCCATGCATGAAAGCATACTCCCAAGAGTTGCATCAATAAAGCAGGCCAAAGAAGCATGGGACATATTACAAACTTCTTATCAAGGTATGAACAAAGTGAAGACTTCAAAATTACAAATTCTTAGAAGAGATTTTGAAACTTTCTCAATGAAATATTCAAATTCAATAGAATTCTTTTACACCCATGTTATTGGGCCGATAAATTAGATTAAGTCTTATGGAGAAACCATAGAGGATATGAAGGTGGTTGATAAGGTACTTAGGAGTATTCCTCTTAAATTTGATCCTCTTGTTATGAATTTGGAAGAGAACAAAGAAATGAGTTAGTTTAGTCTAGATGAGATGCACACCTCCCTCATTAACCATGAACACATATTAAATACATCAAATATGTCATTAGAAAATTCATTTTCCGCGTAGTCATCTATAATCCTTGAAAGAGGAAGGGGGAGAGTTAACTCTAGAGGCATATGAAGGAGTTTTGCTGGAGGAGGACACAGTAGCGATCCTGCAAACACTAGTGGTAGAGGTCAATATCAAAATACCAGTCAGTCAAGTGGTCATAGATTTGATAAATCAAAGATTCAGTGTCATCACTGTAAAAAACATGTTCATTATGCATATGAATGTAGGAAGAGACAGTATAATCAGAACATGCAAGGCCAAGATGAGTTGAATAGAGAAAATACTCCCTCCATCCCTATGTTTATGGCGCGCGTTGAAGAAATGCCTATAATTTTCCGAGTTGAATACAATGTTTCTCAAGAAAGTCCATGTGACATATGGTATTTAGACTCAAGATGTAGTAATCACATGACATGAAACTTAGAATTTTTTTCTAGTTTGGATATGTCAGTCCAAACTAAAGTTACACTTAGAACCAATATCTAAGTCACTATCTTGGGTAAATAAAGTATTAACATTTTAACTAAATAAGGGGAGAAAAAGGTTCTCCCTGATGTATATTATGTTTCTGGCCTAAAACATAACTTGATGAGCACATGATAGTTGTTAAAATAAGGGTATAGAATCTACATGGAAGATAATCACTGTGTGATTTTGGATAGAGTATCCAAGCAACCAACATATTACAAGAATTCAAATGAAAAACAATAGAATGTTTCCATTGACATTGAAGCCAACCATGAAGAGAAAAACAATGCAAGTTATCTATGACACCAAAGATGTGCACTTTGACACTGCATTTAAAGCAGAAAGCGAAGAAGTAAGTGTACGTTGTTCTAAAGAAGAAAAAGGTAGTGCACATGCAGTTTCAAGAAAGAAGAAGACAATGACGTAGAGTTGCATGAAACATTCCAATTTGAAGTGCAGGATGATTCCTGGCTGTGGCATTTCATATTTTGAAATTTAAACTTTGGAGGTCTGGAGATGCTACATACAAAGCATATGGTGAAAGGTTTGTCATTAATTGAAAGACCAGAAAGAATATGCAAATGTTGCATCTTTGGAAAGTAGCGTAGAGAGTCATTTCCAGTTGGCAAGTCATATAGAGCAAGAACTCCATTGGAAATTGTACATTTATATATCTGTGGACCAATGAAAACACCATCTATAGGAGGAAGTACCTATTTTATTACATGTATTGATGATTTCTCAAGAAAAAACATGTATTTATTTCCTAAAACATAAATATGATGCATTTGGTTGTTTTCAAAAGTTCAAATCACTTGTGGAGAAACAAAGTGGTCATTACATCAAGGTTCTAAGAACCGATAGAGGAGGTGAATATGTTTCAAGAGATTTTCTAAACTTTTGTAAAGTTCATGGAATTCACAAGCAATTCATTGTGCGGTATACACCACAACAGAATGGTGTCGCAAAAATGAAGAATCAAACCATCATGGAAATAACATGCACTATGTTGGCAGCCAAACATTTGTCAAATGAATATTGGGATGAGGCAGTAGCAACTACAATGTACATCATGAGCATATTTCCTACAAAGAGTGTGAAAAACAAAGTTCCTCAAGAACCCTGGACAAGTATGAAGCATAATGTTGTGATCATAAAAGTTTTTGGTTGTGTTGCATACACACATGTTCTAGATGAGCTGAGAAAGAAGTTAGACAAAAAAGGATAGAAATGTATATTTGTTGGGTACTCTAAAGATACAAAAGCATACAAATTGTATGATCTTATTGCAAGAAAAGTTATAGTCAACCACGATGTCCAATTTGTGGAGAATGAAGCATGGGATGGAAGTATAGAAATGACAGTTAAAATTATTGATGTTATTGGGCATGAGGACATGGAGGATGAAGTGGTTCAAACACCAATTATAAGCCAGTGCCCAGTTCCTTCCACTCCTAGAAATATGACACAAACTACTTCAGTGATATCTACAGGTGCACAATCCACACCTAGAGCGCAACAAACTCCAGCAAGCAGTCTAAGTAGTTCTACATCTCCAGATCCAACATTGGCAAGTCTGTTACCAAGGAAGACAAGAATTATGCATGACATCTACAATTTTGATACAACAAATTCATTCTCAATCTTTGCTCTGTTTTCACAAATAGATGATCCATTAACTTTTGAAGAAGCTCTTAAGGATAATGTATGGGCACAAGACATGGATGAAGAAATTAAATGCATAGAGAATAATTAGAGATGGAAATTGGTAGATGTACCTGAGGACAAGGATGTAATAAGTGTCAAGTGGATTTATAAAACCAAGAAAGATGTAGATGAAAATTTGCAGAAGCACAAGGAAAGATTAGTTGCAAGGGGTTTTACACAACAACCTGGAATATATTTCAATGAAACATTTGCACGCCAGTTGCGCATATGGACATAGTCAGAACCGTTTTGGTCATTGTTGCGCAGAAAAAAATTATTGTTTATCAAATGGATGTAAATTCAACATTTTTGAATGGTCATTTAGAGGAAGAATCATATGTGGAACAACCACAAGACTATGAGATTCTAGGACAAGAAAACAAAGTATACATATTGAAGAAGGCATTGTATGGATTAAAGCAAGCTCCCAGAGCTTGGTACAGTCGCATAGATTCCTACTGTTGGGCTCCAATCTACTGATGTAAATTAGAGTGTATTTAATTGTCAATCTGGTGTCTGTAAGACTTAGAGACACATCCAAAATGTATGGACTTAGAGATAAATTTAGCTCTTTAAATATAAATAATTCAAAAGCTAATCTAACTGCTGAGTATGAAAGAAATGTTAAGCTTCTTTACAGAAGGTGTATTCATAGATCTCTTGCCATTAATCAACAAGCTAAAGTAAAAACATTCAACTAAATTTAAGCATTCAAATCACTAAGCATTCAAACTAGTTTAGAGGCTTGTAAATGTTAGAAAGACTAAACCCTTTTACAAGAGATGCATTCTTTTCTTTCCCACATTCATCAGCAACATAACTAATTTTGAAATCAAGTAAAACACAACAGCATTACTTACAACAAAATGTAAAGTAAACTAAATCTCATACCAAGATTTACTTGAAAAGAATGAAAAAGGAGAAGTGTATTAGCTTGGCAAAGGGGGCCCTCTAGTGCTTCACTTGTACACTTAGAGTTGTCTCAGTTAAAAAGGAACTTCCAGCAACATTCACATAATCATCTCATAAACATCATCAAGAACAAAACACCAAACTGATCTTAAGACTGAAAATTCAAAGTTTTCTTCATTAGCATAAGATATCATACTAGTCCATGTATTGAAGTATTTATACAAAACGTTTGTAACTGAAAATACTAAAAAGAATCCTAATCTAAGGATGAGATCCACAAAATATACTAAGAAGGTCGAATCCCTCCTTTAGATCCACAAAATATGCACAAATCCCAAGAAAATCTAAAACTGTCCATAATTTTCTGCTAAAACAGGGTATTTTCTGTTGAAATGGCCCTGTTTGATCAACGTTGACCAAAAACCTGGAAATCTCAAATCTCGAACCTGATAGATATTCATCCATCCTTGTACATCAAGGATCATGACACATGTCTCTGATTTCACCCAGCTGTCCTAAAAGTACACGAACCTTGGAGCAATTACGAGATTTAGTCAAATCCTATCATTTCTGATAAATTTTTAAGTTTAATGCTAAAAATTCAAAAATTCAATTCTTAAGCTAAGGAATGATAAATGTACCTTGCATAGGCTATTTTATGGAAAATATGGAATAAAATGAAGGCAACATGGATGGTTTTGGAGACAAAAGTATGATTTGTGAAGTGAAAATAAACATAAAATGGTACTCAACATCTCCCCCAAGAGGAAGACTTTGCATGTCCTCATGCACAAAAAAATGTTCTTGAACTCCTGTCAATAATCTTCTGCCACCTCTGCCACCTACAATAATGTATCCACATTGGCTTGAGTTGTATGAAGAACTTTTAACCTCTGATATTTTTCCTTGTATGCTTGCTTTTGCTGAAGCCATTTGTATGCTTGTTCAGAGATCAACTTATTTCTCTTTTGAAGCTTCTTATTCTTCTTCTTCAGTTTTTCATTTTCCTCCTAAGTTTTATGGCTTTGAGTCCTCAACATTTCATTTTTTGTTTTCAAATATCTTTCCAGGACCTCTATTTCTTTGATCTTTTTCTTCATCTTTTTTATTTTCTTGTCTTTCTTATCAAGCCTTGATGTGGACCCACCAACTATTTCTTCTATTTGTTCTACTTTCTGTGGTGATTGAGTTTCATCTTTCATGTCTTCAATTAATTGTTTCACCTCTTCTCTCATTTTCTCATATGTGGAAGTCTCTTGTTTTTCAAAATCATCATCTTCTAATGATTGTGCTTTCCCTTCCTCTTTTTGTTTCTCTAAAGTCTGAATGTGTGCACACTATGCTTTTTGTGCTTCATCGTCACTTTCTTTTATTTGTCCTTTTTGGACTTGTTGGCGTTTTCTTGATTTCCTTTCATATGTGGTGAAAATCTTATCTTTTTCTTGGAATTATTTTTCCATTTTCACTATACTTCTTGTTCTTCTCCTCTCCATAGGTTGTTTTGAGCTTGTTGCCTTGGGTGTTGCATTTCCTCCTCATCATCTGTCACAATCAAGATATGTTCTTCTTCTATTTTCCTTTCCACTGTTTCAAAACCATTTCCAATGATAAACTGCTGCCATGGCAAGTTTTGTTTTTGTAGTTCATGTGTGATGATCATTTTGATGAAGCTGTAGTGGTATAGACTTTTTTCTGTATTCCTCCCTTGTTTTTGAACAGCCTTAGCCATCTTATAAAGGATTTGCAGTAGAAAGTAGGGCATGTTAATCTCACAGTCACTCTTTAAATGTTGCAGCAATTTGATGTGATACAGGTAGACAATACTAAACCTTCCTTCACAAGTAATAAATTTTTGGATGAGATAGGTTAATTCATCCCAAGTATTAATCAACCAAATTCTTGGAATTCCTTTTTTCCAATTTACTGCTACAACCCTAGATCTGGATACAAAAGGTGTCCATGATTTGTCTTTAAAGTGTTTAGTTTTGAAGTATCTTTCTCCAGTTTGAGGTAATCCAGTGATTTGTGCAATTACATCTTTAGAAATTCTAATGGTGATGTTACCAACAGTGGCCTTTTCCCCATTAAATGAACAAACAAAATCTAAAGCAACCTTCTTACAATATCCATCAAGCTTCTCAAAGAAAGATATCCACTGATTTTTTTTCAAGAATTTCTAGACAGACTTTGTGAATTTTTGATGAATCAAACTGCTCTGGTTCATATCTAGATACCATTCTTTCAAATTGAAGAGAAAGACCCTGGAAAATATGTCACTGCTTATACAAAAAGGATGTCTACCCCTGTTCTTCAAGCAAAAATTTCAACCATGTATATTCTTTCAACAACTGTTTTGAGCTTTTCAAACTTGTAGACTTTGTTTTAATTCAATTCTGTGCATGTTCTTTCAACAAGAATTTTCTGTTAACATAAAGAAAATCTCATCATTCCTTTAATTCCTAAATTGTTCTCTATTTTTAACCATAAATTTTTTTATGAAAGGGCATACCTGGCAATTCAATCTGCAATTTTAAAACTTCTATGCCTTCTTGTTGAAACCCAACTCTGTTTTTCTTCTTACAATCAACCTCTGCTAGAAATGAATTGTTTCTGTTCTCAAAACCGTTCCTCAGGAAGTCGAATTTGGTGTTCAGCTTAACAAATCATTAACATTGAATTCTAACTTACCTTTCCTTGGCCGACTCCTTCTTGAACATGTTCTCTTCTCATTGGTTTATGAATTCACCTCCCACATATTTCCTCAATGCCACGATTTATCCATAGGGAGAAAATGGTGTATGTTGACAGTGAAATTGTCAACATACAATTCGTTGTTTATCATAAAATTCGGGCTGGGTAGGCATAGGAAGGAACAATTTGCTAGAAAGTAGGGATTCTCGATTTGGTATGGCGCTGGAGTGGAGAAGGATGTGTTAGCATGAGAATAAGGAATGCGTTGGAGCGGGAAGGTAAAGTATAACACAGGAATGCGTCGACAGTTCGAATCTGGGGAGCGTCCAAGTGAAACAACAACATATGGAAAGAGGTGAAGCTACAACACTTTTTAGGAGAAGAAAAACGTTGTGGGGGAAACTTAACAAGGGTATCATGGTTAAAAATGCATTTTTACAGCCTTTAAATGATCAATCATAGCTGAATATGCCCCTTTCAAATTCATTATACCTCTCTTGTTTATGAAATTCCACTCATTTTATTGTAATCATCACAGGAAATGGTTTCAAACGTGTTCACATTATGACTTCACTTTGACTTATAGCTCCCTGATTCATTTTCCTTTGAATAACTATTCAACTTATAACTCCAAATGCATTTTCCATATGACCCTTATTTTCATTTTGAAGCAATCATCAACTTATGTCTCCAAATGTATTTCCATAAAATAGAGCATTGTATAGTTGACATATTCAAAACAATGTGTTTGTATAATCAGTTTGATAACTTGTTTTGAAAATGTTTGTAAAGATTTTTAGGTTGGAAACCATATAAATATTTACAAGAATAACCTTATTTCTAATCATGCTCTTGTTTTTTGATCTTGAAAACCTAATTTCTCCTTATAGCTCCCATGGAGACCAAATTGGTTTCTTTGAGTACCATATTTTATGCTTTGAGGGTGTATGAGATGAAGTGATGAAGAGGTAGTGTAGGGGAAGGGGAAGATAGGTGTTTATCATTGCTAGCTTATGAAGAATTTCCAAAATTTTAAAGCATTAAAAAGAAAAATTTATACTAACTTGTTTGTTGCTCATTGTGTTGGTGATGTTGCTTGGTTGAAGCTGGTTGGAATGTTGCTGCAATTCCTCACTTATGACAAATTTGATGAAGTTCTTCTTAGATTCCTTTGCTTAGTATCTTCCTCAGGTCCCTCTGCTATGATGAATTTGATATGCATTGCATTTTTTTTTTCTCAGGTTCCTTGCTGGATACACTTCTTCAGGTCCCTCTGTTGGATGTACTTCTTCAGGTCCCTCTATTGGAATATATGTTTTTTTAAATGAATGCTGACATCTGTAGAAGGCTTGGAAGGTCTACAAAAGCTCAGAAATTTATACCTTATCCCCCTCAGCCTTATTTATTGACTTGTCCTCAAGTCTTTTACACAAAAACCTTCAAAAACTTATATGTACAAATGTAGTCAAGAAAAATTCATGCTGTAAATGAAAATAGAATGTGAAAAAAAATGTTTTTGGAGAATTTTGATTGGCCAAGTTGCCTTGGTTTTACAATGAAAATTCGAGTTTATATTGTGTCAGTTGCCTAGGTTTTCACAACTAAACTCCCTTATATATATATATATATATATATATATATATTGTTTTTACGAGGAATGTGAAGGAGACACGTGATTGTGTTTGTCCAAAACTTCCATCTCATGTTGTTGAGATATTTGCTGCAGAAAATCTTCTTTGTTGACAGGCTTATTGTAGAGCTTTAGCCTATGTCCATTGACTATGAATGAGCTTGCCTCATCATCTATTGTTTGTAGTTTGACTGAACCATTGTCATATAGTTTTGCAACCTCATATGGACCAAGCCAATGAGTTGTAAACTTAGCTTTGAAATTTTTGACCTTTGAGTCAAATAACAAAGCCCAGTCTCCCACTTTGAATTGTTTCTTCTTGATGAACTTGTCATGCCAATGTGCCCTTTGTTGTTGTATCAAAATGTTGTGTTCTATTGATGTCTGTCTTATCTCATCTAACTGATTCAATTGCATGATCCTTTCTTTTTGTGCTTCGGAAATATCTATTCCTAAATCAACGACTAGTTTAAAACTATGAATTTGAAATTCTATAGGTAACAAAACTTTCTTACCGTAGACTAGCTGATAAGGAGTGAACCCAATATTGGTTTTCCAGGCGATTCTATATGCCCATAATGATTCATTTAGCTTATCTGGCCAATATTTTCTATGCATTTGGACTGTCTTGGTCATGATGGATTCCAATGTTTTATTAGTAGATTCTACCTGGTCATTGTCTTGTGGATGATAGGGTGTGGACTTCCGATGCTTGATCTTGTACTTGTCTGCTGTATCTTGCACCAATTTAGCAGTAAATTGTGCTCCTTGATCTGTTATAATCTCTTGGGGTACTCCAAATCTGACAAATATTTCTTCAAAGAGAAAGTTGACCATTGATTGTTCTGTAGCTCTCACTAATGCTTTAGCTTCCACCCACTTTGTAACATAATCAGTACATACCAAGATGTACTTCTTCCCTTTTGATGGTGGATTTATTGGACTGATGAAATCAAGAGCCCATTTTTCAAATGGCTCAATGTGAACTTGTGGCTTGAGTGGAATATCATCAGTTGGAAGTGTCTTTCCCATCCTTTGGTAGCTATCACAACTTCTAACATACTTCTTGGAATCTTTAAAGATGGATGGCCAAAAATACCCCAAATTGAGTATTTTGTATGCTGTCCTCTTACCTGCAAAATGACCACCCCAAGGTTTGTCATGACAAGATTTTAATATTTCTAAAATCTCATCTTGTCTTACACATCTTCAAATTATGAGATCATATCCTATATAAAAGAGGTCTCCATCAATCCATGTGTATCTAGCACTTTGTTTAATTATCCTTTTCTTTTCTTTGGATGTAAAACAAGGAGGTAACATTCATGATTATAAACAGTTAGTTATATCATCATACCATGGAGTTATAACTGAAATGACAAATAGGTGCTCATCAGGAAAATTATCTGAGACACGAACAATCTCACCAGAATTGTTTAATCGAGGTAGGAAATCAACCACTTGATTTTCCTTTCCAGATCTATTTAAGACAATGATGTTGAATTCCTACATCAATAACAACCATATTGTTATCCTGCCATTAGTAATAGGTTTGTTCATGATATATCTTATGGCATAATGATCCGTATGGATAAAGACTTCATAACTAGTGATGTAGTGACGAAATTTATTCACAGCATGTACCACTGCCAACATTTCCTTCTCAGTGACTGTGTAATTCAATTCTGTAGGGGTTAAATTATTGCTAATGAAGTAAATAGAATAAGTCATAAGATTTTATTTTTGACCCAATGTTGCCCCTATTGCAGTATCTGATGCATCTGTAGAGATGTGAAATGGAAAATCCCAATTAGGCCCTCTTAAGATAGGTGATGTTGATATCTTTTCCTTGAGTTTCTGAAAGGCAGTTTGACAATTAGTATCCCAATGAAAATGTACATCTTTTGCAAGTAATTTGAATAATGGCAAAGCTATTTTACTAAAATTTTCAATGAATCTTTGTTAATAGCCTGCATATCCAAGAAAAATTCTCACATCCTTCTGACTGATTGGTTATTATAGGTTCACAATGATTTGTATTTTTGCAGGATCCACTGTAATCCCTGATGATGAAATATGATGACCCAATATTATTCCTTCAGTTAACATCATGAAACATTTTTCATTGCTGAGAGACAAATTTATTTCTATGCATATTTTTAGGACTTTTTCCAAAATTTTCAAGGAATCATCAAAAGTATTACCATACACAGAAAAATCATCCATGTATACCTCTACACATTCATGTATTAAATCAGCGAAAATAGTCAGAACTGCTCTTTGAAAAGTATTTGGAGCATTACATAAACCAAAATGTAATACCTTATAAGCATATGTACCCCAGGGGCATGTAAAAGTAGTTTTGTCTTGGTCTTCTAATCCTATTTTGATTTTATTGTAGCCACTAAATCCATCTAGGAAGGAAAAATATATTTTCCCAGCTAGTGTATCTAAGACTTGATCTATGAATGGTAATGGAAAATGATCTCTAAGTGTTTCTTTGTTTAACTCTCTATAATCTACACAGATTCTCCATTTTCCATTCTTCTTAGGTACAACAACTAATGGAGAAACCCATTGATTATCAGAGATAGGGTAGATAAATCCTACCTGTAATAATTTTTGCAATTCTTCTTTAACTACCTCTTTCAACATTGGATTCATTCATCATTGAGGTTGCCTTAGAGGTATTATGTTATCATCTATGTAGATATGATGAGTGCATGTCTCAGGATGAATTCCCTGCATATCAGTATATTCCCAAGCAAATGATTTATGATATTTATTTAATAATGCAATCAATTGTTCTTCTTGAGATGGTTCAAGATTTGCACCAATATTCAAATATTTCCCAGGACTGATTTCAATTATTTTGCTTTGAGAATTTGTTATTGAGATAACAGGGAAAATGCCATTAAATGTTGAATCTAAAGAATGGATTGTGTAATTTTCTTGAATTTTTTTTCCTAAAACCTGATCTGCAGCAATGTATTGTATGTCTCTCAATTGTTCGGAGATATCTGGTTCAGAAATAAAATAGTCTAATAGATCTTCATTATTTTCCTCTCTAAAATCAAAAGCTTGATTAATACTTAAGATAGATTGAATCACTTCTTCTTGTTGTTGTTTTGTTTCATCAAACCATGGTAATTGATCTATTACAGGAGGTTTTGAGAAGGAGGATAAAGTGTGATATGTTTCCTTTCAGTTCCATGTGAAATAATCATATTCCATGTTCTACAACCAATCAAAGCATCAGTTGTGGCCAACCAAGGTCTTCCAAGAATCAATGGATGGCCTCCTAGATTAGATTTTGGTTGAAGAACTAAGAAATCTACTGGATACTCCCTAGAATCCAAAGAAACTGTGATATCTTCAAGTATACCTTATGACACTACTTTATATCTATTAGCTAATTCTAGGACTCTAGTGGTTGGTCAAATATTTTGAATCTCAAATATTTTGCAGATTCAAATATCTCATTGTCTCTAATGTCATCGCATTGATAGCTTCTCCTAAGTCAATTAATGTTTTAGAGATTGAAAAATTGTTGATTGTTATTATTACCATTGGAATTCCTGGGTCAACATATTTTTCAACTGAAATAGTATTTGACATTAGACCTGCTAAATTTCCAATTACATGAATTGTTGGTGGATCCTTCTTTTTGCAAGTTTTCTTTGAACATGATTCCTTGATTGATTTTGTATAGATTGGGATATCTTTGATAGATTGCAATAAAGGAATTTTCACACAAACATTCTTTAATTCATCTAAGACATCAAATTCAGGAAGAGAAATTGATAGTTTTTCCTTAACTAACCTTTCTGGAAAAGGAGGTGTTTGGGTATTTATTGTTTTACCCTTCTGAATTTGATTATCTATTTATAATTTTTCTCTGTTAGATTTTGCAGGAATCCTCTCATCTTCTATATGTTCTTCTATGATAATAGGAGAATCCTTTTTTAAAACTTTCCCATCCCTTAAGTGGATGTTTTGATGTTCCTTCATCAACGTTATACATGCATTTTTCCACTTTGTTATTAGGATTTGATACTGGTTGGGATGGTAATTGAGTTGGTCTGGGTGGAGGTTGCTTAGATGGTAGTTGAATTTTTTTTGGTTGGGTTAGTTGTGGTACAGGTAATGATTGCTAAGATTATGAGTTTTGTGGTTGATTCTGCTGGAATTGTTGATAAGGAAAGGGTTGTTGTTGGTACTGGTATGGATGTTGGCATGGTTGTTGGTATGTCTGATTTCCATAAACATATCCTCACCAACCTTGAGGATGTTGGTTTTGGTTCTGATGAGGAGGCCAAGATTACCAAGGCATAGGAGCATTCCATGAATTTTGAATAGGATATTGAAAATTCTGAGGAAACTGTTGAGAGAATTGAGGAGCAGAATTTTGAGACATACCTATGAAATGTGGTTGCCAAGGTCTTCTTGGTGCTAAGTATTAAAGAGATTCCATTCCTTGTCCTTCTTCCATGTGAGTATCTTGCAATTTTTTCAACTTTGGACAATCATCAGTTGCATGGTTATCTGTACACAGTCCACAAATATGACTGTTGTCTAAAGGACAGTCTTTCATTGCATGTTTCTTCCTACACTTAGCACAAAAGATGGATAATACTTGATCTTGTTCATCCTGTTTCTTTTTAGCTTTTAATGTGTCAATTTGTGAACCAAGTGAATTCATAAGATCAGTTTTAAAATCCTCAAACAGATGTCCTAATTTTGATTTAGTTACACCATTTGAAATTGATTTGGTTGCCTTAGTCACAATATCTCATTGTCCTCGACCTCTTTTAGCTTTTCCTCTTGAATATTTCTTACACAATTCAACAATTTTAGGGAAAGGCAAGTGAGAAATATCCCCTGCCCCCATTAGATTAAGAGCATCCAAATTTTCATCTAAAATCCCCTTTAAAAATATAGTATGTATGATGTAATATCCCAAAAGACGAGCCCTGTTGTAATCATGTTTTGTAAATCATGCTTTGTAGGCTGGTGAGCCGAGTATTGATAAGCTGATAGGCTTAAGTGTTTATTAGGCCGGAGAGCCTAAGTGTTAAAGGCCAAGAGCCTAATTTTGTACATGTAATTATGCACATTATTAATAAAAGATAAACATCTCTATGTGTGGACCGACCACGATGAATGAGTGATCGGGGACTAAGCTTCCACAAAGCCTGGGTAAGGGAGAGGGGGTTGAAAGGTAAGAAAGAGGGGCTAATATTGGGGGCTTAAGCCCTTGGGAATAATAATTTATTATTTTTCCAAAGTACTATGTAAATGTATATGTTTTGTCCTAAGTTCCTAGAGAGGAACGCATGCAGCTTCATGGGCGACATGTGTCGACCCAGGCACATGCAATTAAAACCATAGGAATAAGCCGTCTTGGCAGTTCTGCATTTCTCCATCCATCACCTGAGTCTGGGGATTTGACCTTCCAATTCGCCATCCTCCATCTGAACTCATGACTGTCCATGATCGACCTTTGTCTGGTGTTGTTTTCAGATCCCTTACCTGGACAGTTCAAGCCTGTGCGTGAGATCTCTATGCACCATTACACAATCCCGAAACCATAACCGTGAGTCTGTTCCATGTTGCATGATTGAGAAACCCAAATTTGTCTGGGTTGTGTTGTGCTATCCCATTGGGTTGTTATGGCAGCATAGTTCCTGACCATGTGAGGTTGCTGCCATTGACTGTGCATTGTTGAGCCTTGTTGTTGTGTCCTCACTGTGCTGCAATTCATCACAAGAACGTGTTTCCAAACCTATGAGCAACTCTCTCCAGGTGAGAGATTGTGCTGAGGAAGTAAGAACTCCTCGAAGGGGTCTTGTAGCTGCTACAGAACTCTGAGACTTCTAGTCCAGTCTGTTGCTGAAGCCCAAGGCAAGGGATGTTAGCGGCCAAAGGACTGTCTTGGTGACAGTGAAGGTGTATACTCCTGGGGTGGGACAGGCATGTGGGGAATGAGAGTCTGTGAGCAGTAGGAATAAGTGACTCCTAGGAGAAAATCCTTACTCTGTAACTGGGTGTCTTCCCGTTGACCTTGCCTAATCTAGGTTTCCCTGCCCAGTGGAGCTTAGTCCTAGCTCAGGGGTGACCTACTGTTGAGAGTGATGAGCAGCGCAGTCTAAGGTTGGGAGGTTCGTGGAAGGTCTACACGCAGTTGGTGAATTACATCTAGTTTCAAAGATAAGTATCAGTTTGTGCTTAATATTATGTTTTGCATGCCTATGATGCTTATATGTTATCATGTATTATGTTGTGCATATGAATTATTGTTAATGCCATGGATTATGTATGCTAGCAGTAATCATGTTCTTACTCCATGTTAATGTATTGAATTCATTTAAATGCATGTTATATAAGTGTTATTCCTCAATAGCATTACTCTTGATGTGGGTTGACAGCCCGGAGGATGTTACAGTATGGTATCCAAGCTTTAAAGGGTTAAAGTCATAAGTGTTGGTAGAATTGCCTGGCCTTTGGAGGGTCGGGGATGTTACATTTTGGTATCAGAGCTTTAAAGGTCTAAATTCATAAGTGATGGTAGCATTTCCTGGCCTTTGGAGGGTCATGGATGTTGCATTTTGGTATCATAGCCAAGGTTTTCAACACTGAGCCTGGATGGGCCAAATAAGGGGCCATTGGACCCGAGGTTTCAGGTAGAAATTGTGTCTAGAGGGACTGATTTCGAACCTTAGATTATTTTTGAGTGCCAAGGGGTTTCTTGGCTTTGTTACAAAACTGCAGTCGGTGTGGTATTTGGCCACAGAGAGAGAGAGAGCGCAACACACGAAGTGTTGGAGCCGTTGGATCTAGTCAGGAGGAAAGGAGATCCCTCACGACCATCAGATCTAAAGAATGTGCGGGAGAGTTATCCTAGAAACCTTTCAAGGATTCAACTATCGGGAAAAGCAATATGTGCTGAGGCATGAAATCCCGATGCCCGAAACTCCGAAGTCCTGAAAAGATCTACACCTTAGATCGCAAGGAAAGAGCTTGACCGTAGGATCAAGCGAAGGAGCAGATCGCAATTTCAGCTATCAGTAAAAGCAAGATGTGTTGATGCATGAACTCTCGATGCTCGAAACTCTGAAGTCCTGAAACAATCTACACTGTAGATTGGAGGAAGAAAACTTGATCGTTGGATCAAGTGGAAAGTAAATCGCAATTTTGTGATTTCGGCTATCGAAAAAAGCAATATGTGCGGACACACAAACTCCCGAAACCCGAACTCCTGAAAAGAAAAGTGAACGTGGTAGGACCTGATGACATCGTTGAAGGTGACGTGGACCCTCCTAAGCATGCCACGTGCCACCATGGTTGTTGGAAATAACTGTGTGATGTGGGCCCAAAGGGGATAAAGTAAATCAGAATTTCAGATGTTGGAAGATTTGGAGGAAACAAGTGTGGGAACCTCCGAGGTCCGAAGTCCCGAAACCCCGAAGTCCCAAAGTCTCGAAACTTCGATGATGGAAGGACCATAGTGGGTTCCAACCGTTGGATGTCATGTACACGTGGACCCTTGATCCACTCGATGTCGTGAGTTCGGTAACCAGAACTCGATAGATATTGGTTTAGCGTTTGGTCACAGCCTGTGATCGCATGGGTTGGGGACTAAGAAAGGGGGTGCTATTGCCAAAAATTTACAGAGTCGAGAAGAGCTCAAAATATTCATGAAGTCGAAACGTTTTCCTAGAATCGGTTTGGTTTTGAATGTGTGGAATTTGTTAAGGAAATATGTCCTGACAAATTCTGGTTGTCTGCATGTTGTGATTGTAGAAGTTGACGAGGGCCAGAACCAGTCAGAGTTGTCGCCTAGTGCAAATAAATGGAAGAGGCGCGAATTGCCTCCAGTTAAGAGAACAAAAGAAAAGGAATGGATGTCAACTTGGGAGTTGAAGGATCGAACTCCAATGGGCATGGAAAGGAGATGGATAAGGAAGGGTATATGATGAAAATCATTGAAAGATTGTAGAAAGATGCCTAGGCTCGCTAAGCTAATAGCAGAAAGATCATGAAATCCAGGGATCAACAGGGTGAATTCAACTTGAAGTTGTTGTGGAGCCTAGATAGGATTGAAAAGAAGTTGGAAAAAGAGAGTGACTCAAGCCAAATAGGGAGTCACAGGACCCCTGAGAGGAAAAGAAGATCGAGGAGTGTTAGTGGACATCGTCGTCGCTCCCCAAAGCATTCTAGTAAAGAAACACATGGTAGTTCAAGCCCATCTCCTACCGGAAAGCATAGGAGGTCTGGAGTGGATGAACCAAAAGGAGAAATGAATAAGATTAAGCCTCCCACATTTGATGGAGAACACTAGAAGGAAGAATATGTCGAAAGATGGCTTCTAGGCATGAGGAAGTACTTCAAATTGCAGAATTATTCCTCTCATGCCGAAGGAAGAATTGCAATGTATCAACTGAAAGGAAAAGAATCCATGTGGTGGGATTAGCTTGTGCAAGTGCAGCACATTAGAGAGAAAGATATCACTTGGAAGGAATTCAAGAGGTATTTCGAGAAGAAATATTTGACTAAAAGATATTATGACAAAAAGATGAAATAGTTCTTTGAACTCAAGCTGGGCAACATGACCATTGATGAATACGAGCGAAGATTTTTAGAACTGCTGAAGTATGTTTCATTCATCAAGGAGGAGACTGCCAAGATTCAGAGGTATCTAAGTGGATTACCACCTTCTATTGGTGACAAGATTCAGTATGATGACCCTAATTCTATGGAAGAAACAATAAGAAGAGAGAAATGTTTATATGAACAACAGAGATAAAATCCTACCTTCCAGAAGGCTTGGGAAGACAAGAAGAAGTTCAAGGAGGAACAGAGGCAGAAGGGAAACAAGCCTCCCTTTTTCAGAAACAATCCTCAGGGACAACCATCTTTTAGAGAGCCCAGAAAGGCTGAAGTGGGTGGACAATTGCCAAGGCAAACACCTATGGAGTGTTGGGGTTGTAAAGGAAATCATAGGTATAGAGATTTCCCCCACATAAATGATAAAGCGAGAGCCATCCACAATGTTCAGCAAACTGAAATAGTGGAGGACATGGGCAGTAGAATGCCAAGGATCTATGCAGCCCTGGACAACAAGCAAGCTGAATTTCAATCGCACATGATTGAAGTGGAAGGTATGATTAACAACCGACCACTTACTGTTTTAATTGATTTAGGGGCTAGCCATAGTTATATAGATCCTAGAGTGGTGGAAGGTTTGCATTTATCAAGAAGCAAATGTGAAAATTCTTGGTTAGTGTAGTTGGCTACAGGAACCAAGAGGAAAATCACTGAGTTGGTTAAGTCATGTCCTGTGGACATGAAAGGATTGAGCACGAAGGCTGAATTGAATACTATGCCTTTAGGCTCTTATGAATGTTTAATTAGGATGGACTGGTTGGACCAGCACCATGCCCTCCTGGACTGTCGTAACAAGGCATTTACTTTCTTGGATGAGGAGGGGAATTGGAAAACAATCCAAGGAATTCCCAGAGTTGTAGTTGTCAGAGAAATTTCAGCATTACAGCTAAAGAAATGCTACAGGAAAGGTTGTCAGTTGTTTGTGATCCATATGGAGGAAGCATCTAAGGATGAGGTCTCAAATATTAGAGACCATGCGGTACTAAAAGAGTTTGAAGATGTATTTCATGAGGTACCCAGACTACCTCCGAAGAGAGATATTGATTTCTCTATAAATTTGATGCCTAGAGCAACTCCAATGTCGAAAGCTCCTTATAGAATGAGCACACCAGAGCTGAAAGAACTTCATTTGTAGTTTTAAGAGCTTCTAAGGAAGGTGTACATTCACCCAAGCGTGTCACCTTGGGGTACCCTGGTTCTATTCATGAAGAAGAAGGATGGAACGCTGAGTTTGTGCATCGATTTCCGACAATTGAACAAAGTAACTGTCAAGAACAAGTACCTTCTGCCGAGGATTGATGACCTCTTCGATTAGTTGAAGGATGCGAAGATATTTTCGAAGATAGATCTCAGATCGGGATATCACCAGGTAAGAATAAAGGATGAAGACATCAACAAGACCTCCTTTAGGTTTGGTCATTACGAGTTCACAGTGGTGTCGTTTGGGTTGTCGAACGCACATGTTGTGTTTATGTGCTTGATGAATGGTGTGTTTAGGGACTATCTAGACAAGTTTGGCATAGTCTTCCTGGATGACATTCTAGTGTATTCCAAGTCAGAGCAAGAGCATGAAAAACACCTGAGGATGGTGTTGTGAGTGCTAAGAGAGCACCAGTTGTATGCCAAGTTGAGCAAATGCTCATTTTATCAGGAACAGATCCATTACTTAGGGCATATTATTTCAGAAGAAGGGATCGTCGTGGATCCTGAGAAGGTTGAGGCCATCAGAGAATGGTCAGCACCAAGGAATGTAGCGGAAGTTAGATCCTTTATGGGTATAGCACGCTATTACAGAAGGTTTATTGCAAGGTTCTCAAGGATAGCTCACTCTTTCACTTCTTTGCAAAGGAAGGAGAAGAAGTTTCTATGGACAGAGGATTGTGAGAGAAGCTTCCAACAATTGAAGCAACTGTTAACTAGTGCTCCAATCCTGAGGATCGTAGACCCAAATGAAGATTTCGTGGTATGCACTGATGCATGTAAGGAAGGGCTGGGAGGAGTCCTCATCCAGAATGGATTCATAATCTGTTATGATTCCAGGAAGCTAAAAGAGCACGAAAAGAATTATGCCACTCACGATTTGGAGTTGGCAACAATCATTCACGCTCTGAGGAAATGGAAACATTACCTCATGGGGAGGAGATTTGAATTGAGAACATACCACAATGGTCTGAAATACTTGTTTGACCAGCCCACCCTAAACGCTATACAGAGTAGGTGGTTGGAGTTTCTGTGTGAATACAACTTTGATATCAAGCATATCAAAGGGAAGGAAAACAAGGTGGCTGATGCACTCAGCAGAAAGGTGCACAACTTACATGCTACAACCATTAGCATGTACCAAACTGATATAAAGGGCAGAATTTTGGAGGCTGCAAATACAGATTTGCAGTACAGAGATTTGGTAGCAAAGCTACAGCAAGGCAAGATGCCACAGAAAGTGGAGATTTATAAACTAGGTGCTGATGAAATAATTCTGTACAAGAACAGAATTTACGTACCTAATATCTAGGACTTGAAACATATAATTTTGCATGAAATGCATAATGTCCCTTATGCAGGGCACTGTGGATATCAGAAAACTGTGGTAGCAGTCAAGAGCCATTATTTCTGGCCAGGTATGAAGAAAGAGATTGTTGAATACATCACCAGATGTATGGAGTGCCATAAGGTTAAAGTTGAGCACAGGAACCTAGCAGGTTTGTTGCAGCCTTTACCCATTCTTGAGTGGAAGTGGGAAGTGGTGACAATGGATTTCATCACGGGATTGCCCAGAATAGGCAAGCAGCATGACTTAATCATGGTGTTGGTGGACAAGCTTACGAAAGCTGCCCATTTTATTCCACTAAACACTACTCATAAGGAAACAAATGTTGTTGCTATTTTTATGAAGGAAGTGGCACGATCGCACGGAATTCCCAAGACAATTGTGTCTGACAGAGACCTGAAATTTACCTCAAATTTATGGAAGGGGTTATTCAAGGGATTCAGAATGAATCTGAATTTTAGTACAGCCTACCATCCTAAGTCGGATGGGCAGACAGAGCGGGTGAATCGAGTGATAGAAGACATACTGAGAATGTATGTGATGGAAAAACCATCGAAATGGGAGACTACATGCACTTGGTAGAATTCGCCTACAACAATGGGTATCAATCATCGTTAAGATGATCCCATTTGAAGCACTTTATGGTAGAATGTGCAATACTCTAGTAAGCTAGGATAATCCAGCTGACAAAACAGTAGTTGGGCTAAAGTTGCTCAAGGAAATGGAAAAGCAAATGCTAAAAATTAATCATAATTTGAAAGTTGCCCAGGACATGCAAAAAATTTATGTTGATAAAAACAGAACCCACGGGGAGTTTAAAGTGGGTGACCATGTTTTCCTGAAAGTGAAAGCTAACAGAAGTTCCCTAAGGCTGGGAAACTGTGCCAAGTTGGCAACCAGATTTTGTGGGCCATTTGAAATCCTAGGAAGGATTGGGCCAGTTGCATATATGCTTGCATTACCTGCATCCATGACTATACATAATGTGTTTCATTTTTCATTTCTTAAGAAATATATACCTGATGCTAATCATGTTATCGATTGGAATGTGATTCAGGTGGAGCAAGAAGGTGTCCTGCAAGTGCATCATGTGTGCATATTGGACAGGAAAAGAAAATAGCTCTGGAATCGAGCTATAGGGATTGTAAAGGTCCAGTGGACCTGGTATAGTCCTAAGGACGCGACATGGGAGCATGAGGATGCTATGCCAGCAGAATACCCACATCTTTTTGAATATTTTGAAAATCCTACGGATGCTGTGTGAAAGTTGCACTGAGGACAATGAAAAAATAAGGGGAGGGGATTGTAATATCCCAAAGGACGAGCCCTGTTGTAATCATGTTTTGTAAATCATGCTTTGTAGGCTGGTGATCCGAGTACTGATAAGCTGATGGTTTTATGTGTTTATTAGGCCGGAGAGCCTAAGTGTTAAAGGCCAAGAGCCTGATTTTGTACATGTGATTATGCACATTATTAATAAAAGATAAACATCTCTATGTGTGGACCGACCACGATGAATAAGTGATGGGGAACTAATCTTCCACAAAGCCTAGGTAAGGGAGAGGGGGCTGAAAGGTAAGAAAGAGGGGCTAAGCTTGGGGGCTTAATCCCTTGGGAATAATATTTTATTATTATTCCAAAGTACTATGTAAATGTATCTGTTTTATCCTAAGTTCCTAGAGAGGAATGCATGCAGCTTCATGGGCGACATGTGTCGACCCAGGCGCATGCAGTTAAAACCATAGGAATAAGCCATGTTGGGAATTATGCATTTCTCCATCCATCACCTGAGTTTGGGCGTTCAACCTTCCAATTCACCATCCTCTGTCTGAAATCGTGACTATCCATGATTGACCTTTGTCTGGTGTTGTTTTCATATCCCTTACTTGGATAGTTCAAGCATGTGCATGAGATCTTTGTGCACCATTACGCAATCTCGAAACCATAACTGTGAGTCCCTTCCGTGTTGCATTATTGAGAAACCCGAATTTGTCTGGGTCGTGTTGTGCTATGCTAGTGGGTTGTTGTGGCAGCGTAGTTCCTGATCATGTGAGGTTGTTGCCATTGACTGTGCATTGCTGAGCCTTGCTGTTGTGTCCTCACTGTGTTGGAATTGGTCACAAGAACATGTTGCCAAACCTGTGAGCAACTCTCTCCAAGTGAGAGATTGTGCTGAGGAAGTAAGAACTCCTGGAAGGGGTCCTGTAGCTGCTACAGAACTCTGAGACTTTCGGTCTGGTCTGTTGCTGAAGCCCAAGGCAAGGGAGGTTAGTAGCCGAAGAAATTTCTTGGTGACAGTGAAGGTGTCTACTCCTAGGGTGGGATAGACATGTGGGGAATGAGAGTCTGTGAGCAGTGGGCATAAGTGACTCATGGGAGAAAATCCTTCCTCTGTCACTGGGTGTCTTCCCATTGACCTTGCCTAGCCTAGGATTCCCTGCCCGGTGGAGCTTAGTCCTAGCTTGGGGGTGACCTACTACTGAGATTGATGAGAAGCATGGTCTAAGGCTGGGAGGTTCGTGGAAGGTCTACACGTAGTTGGTGAATTACATCTAGTTTCAAATATAAGTATCAGTTTGTGCTTAATATTATGTTTTGCATGCCTGTGATGCTTATATGTTATCATGTATTTTGTTGTGCATATGAATTATTGTTAATGCCATGGATTATGTATGCAAGCGGTAATCATGTGCTTACTCTGTGTTAATGTATTGAATTCATTTAAATGCATGTTATATAAGTGTTATTCCACAATAGCATTACTCCTGACATGCATTGATAGCCCGAAGGATGTTACAGTATGGTATCAGAGCTTTAAAGGGCTAAAGTCATAAGTGTTGGTAGCATTGCATGGCCTTTGGAGGGTCGGGGAACTTACATTTTGGTATCAGAGCTTTAAAGGGCTAAAGTCATATGTGTTGGTAGCATTGTCCAGCCTTTGGAGGGCCGAGGATGTTACATTTGACATCCAAAGGAAGATTAGTTTGCTTAGTGTTTTGCACATTATAGAGAATTTTTTCTAGATAGTCTTCTAATCTTTCATCTTCACTTTGAGACATTTTAAAAATATCTACTTTAGAGTCTTTTGATTTACAATAGGGCTGATATTTAGCAAGAAATTTCCATTTCATGTCATCCCAATATACTATGGTTGCTTCTCCTAACCCCATGAACCATTTTAAAGCATATCCTTTCAAAGTTGCAGGAAATAAACAAAGTTTTTGAGCATCATTGGTATATCCATATGTTCAACAAACGATATCAAATTCAAACATGAAAGCATCAAGATCTTTAGTAGACAACCCAAAGAAATTTGGAAGAATAGAAGGAGGAATATTCTTCATTTTTATTTCATCTCCTAAGAGGGTTGGTGTATCGACAATTGGAAATGCAAATGTAGCTTGTTCTTCTTCCTCCCCTTCATTATTTCCTCCTCCTCGTGTTTCTTCTCGATGTGATTCTCTATCCTCTCATTCTTTCCTTTCTCTTTCTTCATTTCTTTTTCTTTCTAATTCCCTTACCATTCTCTCCCTTTCTTGTCTATCAACTTCTGACATTGCAAAGAAGTCTTTTGTAGTACAATCAGATACTTCTATTGGAAAAAGAGGTTGTTCTATTTGTTTTTGTTTTCCTACAGAGGATGTTTATGACTGTGTTTGTTTCTTCTTTACTTCATGAGCCAACAAAATTTGTCTTTCTATGAGATTTAACCTTTGTCTTGAATGTTGTTTTTCTTCTAATTCTTCCAAAGTGATTTTCCCAGCAGTTGGTGTAGTGAATTCGTTTTTCTCAGTTGTAGATGTTCCTGCTCCCACTGATGGTTGATTAGTTTTTGGGGGTTTTTGTTTCAAAAATCTGCCTTTGTCATCTCTACGTTTAGACATAAAGAAACATAACTAAAATTAAAAACTAAAATCGGTTTCCGTGTTTTTATGTTTTTTTTTTTTTTACTTATTAAAATGATCTTTCTAAGTCTATCTCTAAATATGCCTCCCCAGCAACGACGCCAAAATGTTGGGCTCCAATCTATTGATGTAAATTAGAGTGTATTTAATTGTCAATCCAGTGTTTGTAAGACTTAGAGAAACATCCAAAATGTATGGACTTAGAGATAAATTTAGTTCTTTAAATAGAAATAATTCAAAAGCTAATCTAAGTGTTGAGTATGAAAGAAATGCTAAGCTTATTTACAGAAGGTGTATTCATAGATCTCTTACCATTAATCAGCAAGCTAAAGTAAAAACATTCAACTAAATTTAAGAATTCAAATCAGTAAGCATTCAAACTAGTTTAGAGGCTTGTAAATGTCAGAAAGACTAAACCCTTTTACAAGAGATGCATTCTTTGCTTTCCCACATTCATCAGCAACATAACTAATTTTGAAATCAAGTAAAACACAACAGCATTACCTACAACACAATGTAAACTGAACTAAAGCTCATACCAAGATTTACTTGAAAAGAATGAAAAAGGAGAAGTGTACTAGCTTGGCAAAGGGGGGCCTCCAGTGATTCACTTGTACACCTAGAGTTGTCTCAGTTAAGAAGGAACTTCCAACAGCATTCACATAATCATCTCATAAACATCATCAAGAACAAAACACGAAACTGATCTCAAGACTAAAAATTTAGAGTTTTCTTCATTAATATAAGATATCATACTAGTCCATGTCTTGAAGTATTTATACAAAAAATTTGTAACTGAAAATACTAAAAAGACTCCTAATATGAGGATGAGATTCACAAAATATACTAAGAAGGTCGAATCCCTCCTTTAAATCCAAAAAATTTGCACAAATCCCAAGAAAATCTAAAAGTGTCCATAATTTTCTACTAAAACAAGGTATTTTCTGCTGAAGTGGCCATGTTTGACCAACGTTGACCAGACCCCTGGAAAGCTCAGATATCGAACCTGATAGATATTCATCCATCCTTGTACAACAAGGATCATGACACATGTCTCTGATTTCACCTAGTTGTCCTGAAAGTACACGAACCTTAGAGCAATTACGGGATTTAGTCAAATCCTGTAATTTCTGATAAATTTTTAATTTTAATGCTAAAAATTCAAAAAATCAATTCTTAAGCTAAGGAATGATAAATGTACCTTGCATAGGCTGTTTTATGGAAAATATGGAATAAAATGAAGGCAAAATGGATGGTTTTGGAGACAAAAGTATGATTTGTGAAGTGAAAATAAGCATAAAATGGTACTCAACATCTACCTCACTCAGAATGGATTTCAAAGAAGTGTATGTGAGCCAACACTATACATCAAATCCAATCAACAAGGTAATATGTTAATTGTTTGCTTATATGTAGATGATTTGATTTTTATAGGTGATTTTGGCATAGAAGAAATTAAGTCAATCATGAATGATGAGTTTGAAATGACTGATTTGAGGCTTATGAGATATTTTCTGGGCATCAAAGTTCACCAATCCAAAGCTGACATATTTATTTCACAATCTAAATATGCACATGAAATCTTGAAAATATTCAACATGATAAATGCCAAAGCAGCCCCAACACCTGTCATAACAGGATTGAAGTTAAGCAAGGAAGATGAAGGATCTAAAGTGGATCCCACTCTGTTTAAAATGTTGGTAGGCAACCTTATATATCTGACAACAACAAGGCCTGATATTATGTATGGAGTGAGTCTTATTTAAAGGTTCATGGAAACTTCAAAAGAATCCCAATGGAAGACAGGAAAAAGAATTCTGTGATATGTGAATGGAACAAAAGACTTTGGCATTATGTATTCTACTTTAGAATATTTTAGACTTGTTGGATACACTGGCAGTGATTGTGGAGGCAACATAGATGACAGGAAAAGTACCTCTGGGTACACATTTCATTTTGGAACAGGTATAATTTCATGGGCATCAAGGAAACAACCCATTGTGACTCTTTCTTCAGCTGAAGTTGAGTATGCTACAGCTACAAGCACAACTTGTCAAGTTGTTTGGATGAGAAGAATGTTAAAGGACTTCCTGCAGGAACAAAAGGAACCAACTACAGTGTTTTGTAACAACAATTCCGCCATGACGTTGTCAAAGAATCACACGTTGCACAAGAAAACTAAGCACATTGATACAATGTATCATTTTATTAGAGAATTGGTGAATAACAAAGAAATTTTCTTAGAGTTGTTTAGGAGTCGACACAGTTGCAGATATTTGACAGTTCATGTCAATTTATTTATTTTTTGTAAAATTGTGTCTTGTAATCCCACCTACTTATAATTAAAGGGGAGTGTTGGAGATATTAATTAAAAGTCGTGAGTAGTTTTACGTTTAAGCCAATTTTTTCTGCCACATCAAGAAGACGTGTTCTTACAGTTTATGAGGGAAAGCAGAGCGTTAATAAATGACCCGATCTTTAATCTTTCTCGAGCTCTGTTAGTTAGAAACAACAACAACTATGAAGAGAGTGAGAAGTCTGAGAACACAAGCTCTGCTTCTGAAAGTCTGCAGAAGTTGTTGGAGTCAAAGCTCTGCATAGTATTGTGTTTTCTAATAGCGTGCAACATCCAAGTTGATGATAATATATATTAAGTATTTTGTTGTTGAGATATTCATGAGTATTTCTGAGTTTTGTTGACTTTTGTTGTTTTCAAACACTTTGAAAATATATTCTCTTTGTTTCTGAACAATTGTGTGAGTTTATGTGCTACGAGTGACAAGTGTTGATTTTATTAAAAAATGTGTTTTATTAAGTGTTATCATCACAGCCGGCGCTCTACCCCTGAGATATCATCACAACCCGCAGTCTATGGCTGAAAGCTCAGCGGCGAAGTATTGTACCACGCAGTCTTTGTAACAGTGGTGCGCTGAAGCAATTTGCGCACTTTAGATCCGAGATCTCTTAGGTATTCATGTAACCCAACACGTTTCTTACGTATTGGAAGATAAGATAAGATAGTAGACCTTCATCTCCCATCCTCCGTCGGTTGTGTATGGATTTGTATCTTTCTCTCTGATAGTTTTTTTTTTTTAGGTTATTTGGATTCGAATGTAGCCAAACCTTGTATATTGAAGATAAGATAGCACACCTTAGGCTCGCATCCTCAGTGGCTTGTGCATGGATTTTTATCTTTCGCAGTTTTTTTGGTTATTTGGATTCGAATGTGGCCAAAGTCTGGTATATTGAGGGCATTAATAACCTTTTGGAATGGTCAATCTAGAATCTGTGGGATCGCTAATAACATTGATGACATGCATGCAGAGATCTTTTAGCTATGCAAGAGTGAAAAATATGGAAAGCGAGGACATGAAAACAACAGGAGAACCTATCTGTAAACCATGTTTCTCATTATCCCCATTGTATCCCATAAAGAGGAGGACCTCTCCTCCTCCTTCGTCTTTGTCTTGGTATCATTTATAATTTTTTGTCCATGAGTAGTGTGGCTGGTGGAAATATTAGAAAAATGTATACTATTTATGAATTTTTATACATGACCGAACCTTTTATGAATTTTTTTGAATAATTAGAAATAATTTGTATCTTATTATTTGGAGATTATTAGTTTTCTTTTGTCAAAATACATTTTGTTATATTTTTTTTTCCAAATTTTAATCATAGAGATAGCTTTAAAATAAATAAATAAATATTTTTTAATATGTTCAAAGATGTTTAACTTTTTTTTCCAGTAAATCATATTAATTTAAAATTTAATTTTCCTGAATTTTAAAAATAAAAATATCTTTAAAATAAATAAATAATTTTTAATATGTTTAATTTTTTTAAATAAATAAATAATTTTTAATATGTTTAATTTTTTTAAATAAATAAATAATTTTTAATATGTTTATTTTTTTTTTTAATAAATCAAATTAATTTAAAATTTCCTTTTCCAAAATTTATTTATTTTATTATTTTATTGGAAATAAAATAATTCCTTACAAATTTTTATATATTTTTAAAAGTACATTAAAATAATAAAATGGTGCGTAGATCTTCTCTACCACTTAACATGTACAAGTAATATTTAATTTTGTAGGTTCGCAACATAAACACAATGTAAACATAAACCATTAATTTGTATATATTATTTATCTTTTACTAATTTTATAAATAATTGGATTCAATATTTTTATAAATATTTATCTCACTTAAAATAAATAATAAGTGATTCTTAACAAATAATTAAAGATAATTATTTTTATTTCATTAAAATTAATCAAATTTGGAACATAGGTGATTTTGAATTGGAATTCAATGATGTGATTGTGATTTTTTCTATAAATATCACTAAATTATTTTAGTGATCTTTGTATAATTTTTTTAATAAATTTTGTGATTTGCTTTTTTTTTATGATATAGATAGTGGGTCTTATTAGTCCCTGCCATGGGACTATAGCAATGAGTTTGCTTTTGATGTGACATTAATTTGCCTTTTACCATAAATTTGTGTATGCAATGTGATGTTTAACATAGGAAAACAAATAAATATTTTTGGATATAATAAAAATATTTGTGTTTCTCATTTCTAATTGGTTGATAGAATTAAAGTGTTATTGCTCCCTTCATGTCTTTCAATATGTAGAATTAATTACATAATCAATGAATTTCACAAATCACCACATCTAAATATAAAAAGTTGTACTATGTATTTATTATTACGCATTATTATATTTATTATCTAATATATTATTTATTATTATATTTATATTATATTTATTATATTTATATTATATTTATGAATATTATAGTTCCATTCAGCTTACAGTTCATTATACATTTTGAATAACAAACAACCCTCAATTATTATCTTTTGACAAAAAATATCCATTGCTTGTGCATTTAGTTATATTAAGTTTCATTGCTCAACACGTATTTCCCAACTAACTCGGTAGGGACTGCGTTGCCATGCAACCCTTGTTTAATTTAAGAGAGAATGCAACCAACAATATTCAAATTGGATTTCTTCAATCAAGAGGTCATGAGTGGGGGTATCTATAAAGCCAAAAGAGGGTAGAGCTTGCACCTAGCTCTGACTATTGTTCTATATAAGCACATTCACAAGTATCAGTTTGTTCATATTAAGGGAAATATCAATACCCTACTTTCATAGACCAGACAAACCACCATAGACTTGCATCTAGCTCGAAGTTATAATTATATTGAATGTCTGTATTTAGTGTGGTTGTATCCCTAAGAAAGATTTGTCCTTCAAAAGTTGTCTACATAAACCACTTCATAGGAATGGTTTTGAATTTGTAATGACTCATAATGGCATCCAATCATGACAAGTATAGTCTCTTCCTTGACATCCACCAAGGAATTTAGGGTGTGGACGTTATGGTACTTGAATAGAAGAGCTTTGATCAATATTTTGGTGTTGCATGCCATGGTATTTTTTAAGATAACATTGAAGCCTAGATGATAGAAGAAGTAAGTCCAAATCTCTTCCCCTTTGGTCATTTTGAATCTAATTCCTCCATCTAGTGCACACTTGAAACAATGCCATGACACCACAATTGTTTCATCATCATGGATCAACAACATCAACACTACCACTCTATAATAAGCCACTTAGACACATGATTTAGCCTATATCTCATCTCGTAGGCACATTTGTTTCATCATCATGGATCAACAACATCAACACTACCACTCTATAATAAGCCACTTAGACACATGATTTAGCCTATATCTCATCTCGTAGGCTTCGTCCTTCGTGCATTTCACAACAAAGGTACAAAACATGTCATTTGCCACCATAAAGCACATATTATAAATAAGCATGAGATATCAAGGGATTGTTTGGGGAGCATGACTATGATTTCATTGAGGGAAAGTGTAAAGTAAGGAACTTCACAAGAAAGCATTTAGTGGAATTGCACATTTTAAGTCCAAAAACTCCATAATCATAAGCATGCACTTCTATACCTAGACTTGCCCCAACAATTCTATGTATCTTCTCTATCAAACAATCCATCATTATATATTTTGGTTTCAATGTTCATAACCATGCCTCTCATGTTTGATTTCCTTACATAAACTCATAATTAACTCTAGAAGTAATGCATTGTGCCATCATTAATCACCTCATCATTCAATGAATTAACCTTCACACCAGAAAATAATGGAATCCACATCTTCATGTTCCATTTTATATCCTATCATACACAAAGTTAGTTGTTTTCTCATAATGTTATCACCATGTTTGTATTCAATCATGATTCATTACAATTAAGTCATGTATTGTATAAGGTTAGGGGAGCATCATCATGGCATCACTACTTCATTTCCACAAGAAAATAATCTCCCCTACTAAAACCAAAGATGGGTTTCCCTTCGTTTCATCTTCCTCATCCCCATCCTTAGCCCATACCAAGCTTTCCACCTTTCATGCAAACCTCACATTCCTCATTCCTTTTCAATTCCTTTGGCATTCCCTCCGCTATTTCATGCACCCTCTTAAACCAACTCCCACATACTACATTTTCTCAATATTCTTTGTCATCCATGAAATATCTCACCTTGGACCTATAATCATGCCTTACTCACATTTTTCATTTCCCTTTGACCATGTAATGCCCAATGGTTTTTTAAAATAATTCCATGCAAGGAACATCACATGCATGGCCTCTATAAAGCATTTCAATGCTTTCTTTGATGTCAATATTGTCTCCTATATTATATTAGAGTTGGACTGAAAATTCCCAATATAAATTTTGTTTTACACAACGAAGAATTTTGGGAGGGAATTTCATAGTTTTGGTTAGGCACCACATAGTGTTGTGCCTTTCATTCCTTAATGCATGTATGCTTGGAGGTATAGATCAAATAAATTCCATTGTTATCAATGCTCACTAGAGGCAAGATCATATTTTGCAATTCGATCTCACAAACAACCTATTAAGTGTGTCCTCTAATTTTGTTGTCTTATAAATCACTTGCCCCAAGGCCAATATCACTTCCACCTCCACCTTCATTGTAAATACCTTTCAACATTCTTTTTTAATCATTTTAATGATATGTCAATTTCATTTTATATATATGTTCAAATGTTCTTTGTAATTATATTAAGGACCCCAAAACGGTGAAACTTTGTGTGGAAAGCATAAATCATATTAAAAACATTTTATTTACTCACCATACATTTATAGCTAAGAATAAATCTATTTCATAAACCCCCTAAAACCACATCTTTTCTACTTTTACATCATGCCCCATTTGTGCAAACATGGACTTACTTTACAACCAACATGTTTTATAACTTTGATAAGTCATATAGACCTAATATATATGTGTTTGTCACTATTATGTTGTTGTTATGTAATTGTTGTATAGATGATGATGTTAAAACCTAAACATTATTGCACATTATTGCATCAAGAGTAACAAGATGCTCTACAATTCACTATAAGGAAGATATTGAGGTGTTATGTAATCTGCTTAATTAAAATATGTTGTTTTTTTAATTTAAATTAAGTCATT
>ML810054.1:43960-69955 GCA_009831015.1 Picea engelmannii
ATATATATATATATATATATATATATATATATATATATATATATATATATATATATATATATATATCCAAGTTTAACAGGTTGATTAGTTAAAAAGTGCGTGACAAACCTTTTAAACATTTATCCTCAGCCTATACTTGTATGATTAGTAAAAAAGTGTGTGACAAACCTTTTAATTTAATAAACATTTATCCTCAGCCTATACTTGTATGGTACACTAAAGATTAATGGTTTATCCTCATCCTATGGTACACTAAAGATTAACTTTCCTTACTCGGCACCATGTGTCCAAAGTTTTGATACAACATTTTATGGTTTTGATTTTTCCAAAGTGTAATGCTACCAATATGATCGATTTTCCTAATTCTAAGTTTAAACTTAGAATTGGATGGTACACTAAAGATTAACTTTCCTTACCCGGCACTATGTATTCAAAGTTTTGATACAACATTTTATGGTTTTGATTTTTCCCAAAGTGTAATGCTACCAATATGATCGATTTTCCTAATTCTAAGTTTAAACTTTTTTTTCCACGAAAAAAATTGTTCTTTATATTCAAAAGGATATAAAAATATACATTCAGTGTTCACAATAAGTCAATATACATGAAAAGTTTACTATTCTTTTCACACTATGTTTTGAGATGGATAATCCTGTCCATTCTAATGAACTTCCTATCACATTTCTCTACTATGATCAATATCCAGACCAAAAAAGATAAGAAGAAAAAAACAAGAAATAAGACAATTTTCAAAGATTGATCAAGATTGTTGGTCCTTCATTGCCATCCTCCCACTGAGAAAATCGAATTTGGACGAGAGGTAAAGACAATGCTTTTTTTGATAGAGTGTTCGCCTCGCTAATATCCTCCCTATAGATATGAGAGAAAGAGAGATTCTTTATGAGTCTTGTAGCCTCTTGTGTTCTTTCTTTCCAGCGCTCCAGTGCTGCCACATGGAAATCAACCTGGTCGTTTAGCCAATTGATAATAATTTTGGAATCTCCAAGAAGTAATAGCTTGTCAATGTGCAGTCGTTGTGCCAGAATGAGAGAATCCCATGCTCCCAATAGTTCTGCCTTCGTATTAGTGCCTTGTCCACAATTTAGGGTCTAGCGGATACAGTGTGAGGGTTTATGAGGATTTTCCTCCCGCCCCACAAAGGGAGCCCCCTTGTTGTGCAGCATCGTCGAACCAGGCTACTGCTCTGTCAATTGGTATAGTTATCTTATGTCTGTGGGAAGGCGGGTCTTTGGTTTGGTTTCCAAATATGGCCACCTCAACTAAAATGTTGTTTACCACTCTTTGGATCAATGGAGGTCTCTCTTCAAAGAGAGTTGCATTTCTGGCAATCCAGACATGCCAACAAAGATGGACTGGCAGCAAAGAGTAGTTTTTGTTAGTGCCTAGCCAAGAGCGAAAGCATTGAGGCACATTGGAACCAGTCCAGGGTGCAGCTAGATTTAAAGCCAAGGAGATATGTTGCCAAACCAAGCAGATAAAATTACACTGTATAAATAAATGATTGATCTATTCACTATTCTGTTTGCATAGGATGCATCGGTTTGGTCCCTCCCAGCCACGAGTTTGAAGGTTATCCCAAACAAGGAGCTTATTTTATGTCAGGATCCAAAAGAAAAGTTTAAACTTCAAGGGGCAGTCCCCCTTCCAGATCTTATTGCGCCAGCTTTCATTGTTTTGTGTCCAATATTTTGTGGCCAACGCATGATATACATTTTTTACTGTAAGTATGTCGATGCTATCCCTTCCCATCCATATAAGGGAATCCCTTTTCCAATTCTAAGTTTAAACTTAGAATTGGAAAAGGGATCTCTTTGCATTTTTTCATTTCATGGGTTTAGAAGACTCTAGGACTTCAAAAAATTATGGGTGTAAGCTTGGGAAACTTCAACGAATGATGAGGAAAACTGGTAGTTCCAACCACAAAACTTCAATGAATGATGAGCGGAATTGGGATTATTTTCCTTCCATCCCGAAAACTTCCTCCATAGATTTTGGGTTTGCATTATATATATATATATATATATATATATATATATATATATATATATATATATATATGAATGAGCTATTGTGTATTTGGATTTGGAGAGAGTGAAACATACCTTTGCATTTAGGTAAAGATTGAAGCATTAAGTAAAACTCTATGTGCTGAAGCAAGGATTGAATGGTTTAGTCATCCTTTGCATTGAAGTAAGTATTAAAGGGTTTAGTGGACGATATATTTTCTTAAAAAAGAAATATTTAGTGGATTATTGAGGTAAAGATATATTTATTATTGAGATACAGATATATTAATTATTGATTCATTAATTTTTTTTCTTCTCTTTCATTTAAGGGTTAAAATTAGTGATGCATTTATACTATATTTCTTCTTATCGTTATTATGACAATTAGTAATGTCAATGCTCAATACATGGATTACATTATCCATAAAATATTCCTTTTTCTTTCTTTTTCGTTGCACGTTTCAAGCCTACTTTGGTTTTTTCTCATTTATCCATGATCTTGTTTTTCTTAGGAGAGCACGATCAAACAACCCATTTATTTGTTTGTTGATATTGAGTAAAGTATGTATTTTGGATTGTAATTCTTGTACAAATATGATGGTGAGAAAGGAAAAATTGTTATAAAAGTTTATTAGTCAAAATAAAATTAAGGGAATTCATAATGGAAAATTGTCTCTTAAGATTATCAAGAAACAAAAAACAAAAATTGCATTAGAAGATGTCATTAGAACAAAAAATCCTCTAAATAACATAAGATTTGAAGGTTAAAGGACAATTATGAAAGACAAGCCATAAATATGATTAGAATAGAGAAGGATATGCCTAAATTGTGTTATATAATCATCTAATACCACATGGTGCTCTATTAGATTAAAAACAACCATTTTATTAAATTTGGACAAATTTCGATTTAATCCCCTTTGGAGATAGGTTGAAATCGTTATTTCCAAAGTGTGAAATTGGAATTTAATTGGAATTTCCAAAGTGAAAAATAGGTTTCCAAATGTGACAAGATTGGATTCCAAAATTAAATTTAGAAAGTACAAAATTCAATTTCAAAATTACAAAATCAAATTTTAAAATGTGGATATTGAATCATTAATCGCTACTTATTTCATTGTTAATTATTTTTCATAGTTGTATGCTCTAAAACAAATCACAACTCATTAACCACACATTAAAAATGACAAATATATAAGATACATAATTATTGGATTTCAAGACATTCATCATATGCAAATCATTACTTTTCAAATTCTCCTCCTATTTTTAATCAATAATTTCTATTAGACATATATTATATCAAATATTTTAATATTGACAATATAAAATGTCAATCATGTCTTTATAATTAAAAGTCTTTGTAATATTAATATAAATATTTGCATCGTTGCATATATCACTTTCTTTCTATCTATGTGTCCACAAGAAATGTGTTTCTACAATTGTAAATACCATTAAATACAACATTTTATAACATTTTTTCAAATTATTTAATATAGGGACACAAATCCATTGAATTTGTCATTATTGTGTTTTTCATAAATCTCGTGATAATGTTCATGACCATATAAAACACAATCACACATAGAAAATATTAGAGTAAAATTAATAATAAATTTGTTAACATAGTTTCAAGTTTTTTACAATAGATCACATTAATTGTGTGTAGAAAGCATGGCCATGATGGATCTAACAAGAATGTGTCATTTACATCATCACAATTATAATATTTTTAATAGCATAGTTCCCTTCATCATTACAAAATTGTTTTTCTTTCAAATAATCCACAATCAATATGTTTCTAGCGTCATAAGCATCCTTAAAGATCTCCCAAAATTTATTTAAATGTTTGAGATGTACATGTGGATTCCCAACACTAACATAACCATTTCTAGGTATCGTATCACAACCATCTTGTGCTAAAACAACTTTAAGTTGCTCCCTTTTCAATTGTCCTCTCAAATAAGCATGGCCAAAACACATTCACATTTTTATGTTACACCAATGTAACTCAAAAATAATAAAGAACTATTCAAAGATATCTATATCCCCTAAGCATATGAAATAAATCTTTTTACTTGTATAAATGTCTAGATTTCTCAACAATGGCTTGTTTCATAACATGTGGTAAGACTTCATTCCTATTGAATATGACCAATGGCTTATTTTGAATAAATCTCTTGTATCTGGAAGCAAAGAAATGCAAGACATTGATTAATATTGTTATTTGGACATTGCAAAATTATGAAGTAAATTTTATTACAAATATAGTATGCAATTCCCCCCCCCCAAAAAAAACATCATCGTTTACATATGAGTCAGATTTTTTTTTTGTCAAAAAACAATTTCAAAGAAAAATATAATTATCATCATCATTCTATAACAAAAATATAGACACAAGTTATGTCAAGATAGTATACTCACATATTAGATATATTCACAATTACTACTCATAGAGATAGTAATTTTGAATATTTGTAAATGATGCTCCATCTTTGGACTATGCCCTAAATTATTTAGAAACTAACACAAAATTGTTTTTATATTCTATTTCCTTCATATGAACCATCAAATGTCCAACTTAATGCCAAGTTGAAGCAATTGTACAAGTTATTATTTTCTTATGATCTTGGTCAAGTTATCTATAAAAAATATGTTTAATTTTTTATATTTGTGACCATACTAGATAAATACATCTTCCAATTGTTTCTAGTAAGTATGTAGTACCCCCCAATATATGAGTCCATTACTGAACAATACAAAGTATATATCCATTATTTGTGATCTCAAATAAATATGAACTTTTCATTCATCAACCAATCAAATTTACTCATGAAATATTTTAATTCCATGTAATCTAGATATGCACACCATAGTGTAATGCCAAAATTCTCTCATTATTATTTGATAAAGAACTAAACATCTATGGATAATTATGGTAACAATCACACAAAAAATAGAACTAGAATGAGATATATAAATCATTAAATTAAAGAAGTTATTCATAATGAATTTTTAATTAAAATATAAATCTCAGAATGATTAATACATAAAAAATAAAATGAAGCAACAACATATGTTGTCTTTCTTTTTTTATTAGATATAGAGGAATTGGTTACTCACCAGGATTACCTAGGGGAGTCTTGGGTTCAAATCCAGTTGGCTGCCACTATAATCCCTAGGCTAGTTCCAACAACTTGCATTGATTTGGTTATAACATCAGTATTGATGATTAATCACACTTGAGCTAGTGGGTCCTACTCCAAATTCCATGCCAAATTAAACTATTTAGATAATGGTTTTCGTTATATATTATCTATAAACAAAATAAATCTAAAAATTGTTATCATAATGTAATGTTATTTAAGTTTTCCTACCCTTTTGTTTCTTTGTTCCAATCTACTATGGCATTGTCTTTTTATGAAGGCTTCTCACTTTTATCACCATCCCCTACATAGAAATAAAGTTGTGCATTTCAAAATTGTATACATTGAAAATGATTTACCATCTTTACACAGTGAAGAACATTGACTTAAACACATAAATTTTCATCTTTATGTCCTCCATCATTATTCTCCTAATCATCTTGATTTTTCCATCCTTATTAGAATCTTCTTGTGAATCAATGTCACGTACAATAGATAAACATAGGGATTGAAAAATAATTAATGAAAAAGAAATCAAATAAAAAGAAAATCTTCATTACAATAAGAAATAAGAAATATTTACCCAGATGGGGTGACACTTGGAAAGAGGAGCGGGACCGCTGGCAGGGACAGATGGCGAGGAGAGTTAATGTCCCAAGCCGCCACCCCCAGAGTATTAACTCCCCATGGCGCACACCATGAGGGAAGTTAACTCAATGTGCCTGGAGGAGCTCTCAGACGAGAGATCCAGCCAGGCCACGAGTACTAGGTGCATGAACCAGTTCCTTCAGCCTTCAATGGCGATGGGAGGGGCATCAATGGCACCCAGCAGTGATAAAAACGACCAAGGTGCGCATTTTCTCCTGTTCGTTGCATGCTACCACTTCTGCACAATGCTTCTCAGCCCTCCTGGATTCATCGCTCGCACTTTGTGTGCCTTCCAAGCCTCCCCTGACCACCACATACCCCCTGCATCTCCCCCACCCCCTAGTTCCTCCCACCATGCCCTGCGAGGGAGGCAAGCCCAGGCGGGGCACTAGGAACAAGAATTCCATCACTCGAGACAACCGACTCATAGCCTCTCAGCGAGCTTTGCTTGCCCATTTTAGCCACCCCCATAGACACACCAGAAGCACTCAAACCACCCTGCGCACTCCAAAAATGGAGACTCCTCCACCCTTTCTTCAGAATCAGACTCAAACTTCCTTGCCCATACCAAAAACGGAGACCCCGTCCCCCACAGTGCAACCTCCATCGTCGCCCCAGCATTTTTCGACTAGTACTTCAAAGGAAGAGACACCTAAGTGCCTCAACAAGGTCAAAGAGGAGGAACCACCTCTAGTTCAGCTTCCTGGCCCGAATTTGGCCCGAATTTGGTTGACACAGAGCCACCTTCAGCTTCGCAATGAGGCCCGAGATTGGTGAACACGATAGGGCCACCCTCTGAGGCTTGCCTCCCTAGTATTTTTTCCCCCGACCACCATCCTTACTGGGGGGACGGAGGATGCATTGTGGAGGAGGAAATCCCTCCAAGCTAGCAATTGACAGAAGCAGGGGAGAACCCAACTACGGTGGAAGACGCAGGCACAGACGACAGAGAGGAGGGCTCACACTATACCTATCATCTGGAAACAGAGCATCTTGAGCTCCTCTTTGACATCTGGTAGCGGCAGGACAAGCAGGTGCATGGCCAATGGCTAATCAACCAACAACTCGATGTGTTGTTTGAGTCATTCTTAGACGCCCCAATGCAAGCACACTGCCACACATGCAAGAAGAAGTCTGTCCCGGTCTATACTTCTCATGGACATCCAGGTTCCCCAATGGCTTGACGCAGCCCACCCCCGACTTTGGTTTTTGTCAATTATAGTTTTTAGAATGAATAGTGATTACAGTTTCACTCTTTTTCATAGCTATGTAACTTGATTACAGTTTCACTCTTTTTCATAGCTATGTAACTATATTAGTAATGGTGGCTCTGAATGAAGCCAGCCCTAGGCTAGCTAGTTGGAACAAAGTTCTTGTTGATACTTTCATCTTTTTGCACCATTTTTGTAAACTGTATTTCAACGATGATAGACATATCATCGCTTGGAGCCACCTGTTCTGGTTTCCCTTATGTGGCGGAACAGGTGTCTGCCAAACGAAACACAATTGTACACTCGTGATATAATATAAGGTTCTTCTTTTTATTTAAAAAAAAAGAAATAAGAAATATTTGTTTAAAAACAATATAATTTTTATATAGAAATAAACAATATTTAACACGCCATATATTTTCATTAATCAAGTATTTTTTTAAAATATTTTCATGTACAATTCATGATTAATTATTTCCATTATAGAAACTAACAATTTTTCTTCATATTATTATACGGAATGAATAAATCAACATCTAGTGTATAATGGAAGTGTACCTCGAAGTGAGGCATGGGTGTCAATTATTTGATCCAAGAAGTGTTGGATCCTTTATTTTGCAAACACATGTTTTTTTGAAAGGAAAACAAAACTCTCTACAAGTCAGTATATCATATAGTGGTAGATTTGGATCTTGCCAATCCATCGCCATATGAATAGCAATAATATTCTCCTCTTTTATTGGAATTCTCCAATATTGTATAACAAACAACCTTATGAAGTGATCATTTGAATAATCTCTATATACCCAAGTGAATGGGTATTTTGTTACATCTCTCTTAGTTTTTATAAATTAATATTGAGAGAATGATTGCTTAACCATATGTGCTATATCCACATCACACAATGGTCTAAAAAAATAGAAAGAGTTTGTTTTGTTTTATTTTGGATGAAATATTTGTGTTTGATGCTTTTAGGTGAGCATGCCAATGAACCATTTTTATAAAGTTCAAAAATTGTCCACCATTTTTTCCATAAATTATCTAATATCAAGACAAGAGAAAACTTACCTTTCAAGCCATCCTTGCTAGATACATAAAAAATATCCATGCATTCTCTTCGAAAGTTTTACAAAATAAAATTTTTGAAGAGTTGAAAAAAAATTCAAATCATTGTGGTGGAGAATACTTTTATAGAATAAGTTTTATACCTACTACTTTTCTAAACCAATATACCCCTTCCTTGATCAACTTGGCTTGCTACTATATATCCATTTATTCCTTGTTCTCATGAATTTCTCAATGAAGGGAGTGGCAACCAATTCTTTGTTTGAAAGATTTTGTAGTCAACATATTTTAGTAATAGTTCTATGTGGCACATCAACATGATGTATATGAGTATTGTGATACTAGTAATTGAAGTGAACAAAATGTATTTTTTTTAATATTTATTTTTGGGAAGAATTGGTATGCTGCCATCCACGGCATACAAATTTATACAATTGATTTCTACTTATTTTGTTGGGTGTGTGTTATATTCTTTGCACAATTATCCCCACACACTATTACGTTGTGTCAAGTGTAAAGGGGGGGTCACAAGGGGGGTGGATCCCCCCCAAACAAATCTAAGAGAATCCTAAAGACCAAGATCCTTAAAGAACAACTATCTATTCTAATGATGTAGCAAACTAAATGTTTAAAAGAAATGCTCAACTGACTAGCCTCCAATTGTTGGATAGGTTGCCACTCAATTTTTGTTGATTCCAATGGAGCTTTTGGTGAGCTTGTGCTCCTCTAGACCCTAAGGATGTCCACGCCTCCAACTTCTTCTCTACCATAGAATTGCTCAAAACCGAATTTCAAATGATAGGATCAGATGAATCAGAATTTCTCTCCAATGTCTATGGGACACAGATAATGCTGAAAAAAATCAAATTCCTCAAAATCTTGCAAAACCCCAAGAGAATTTTTGAATATTCCCACTAGGTCATTGGAGGGAACTTCAATATGATAACCTCCATAGTAGAAAAACATGGTGGAATGAGATGTCTAGATATGGATTCTGAAGGATTAAAAAAACCATCTGAGACCTCCAAATGGTACCTAGAACAAACAGAGAGGAGGAACTCACCAAATATCCTCTCAACTAGAAAAAAATTCTCATCTCTGAGTCTCTATTGAACATGGGTTTAATGATCGAAGCCTCAATCCTCCCAAGTTATGAATCTGATCACTGACCAATCTATTTAAATTTGGATATCAAAGTAAGCCTAAGAAATCGACCCTTCAGATTCAAGGCATTCTTGTTGGAACATCCCTCATTCCAAACAAACATTGCCAAGTGGTGGAAAGAAGCGACCATTCCACACAGATCTCCCATGTATAGATTCCAACAAAGACTCAAAAATATCAAACTTCGGCTCAAGCAATGGAACAAAGAAGAGTTTGTGGATGTATTTTAGGCTAAAAAAGAAATTGAAAAAAAATGGAACACTTACAACATAAAATTATTCTAATAGGGAGAAATGATAATTTATTAGCAACAAGAGATGATCTAAACATACAGATTGAACTAAGAAACAAACAAGAGGAACAACTTTGGAGGTAGAAATCTAGAGTCCAATAGCTCCAAGTAGATGACCACAACTCCAGCTTTTTCCACAGATCTATGATCTAGCACAAATGCCATGATAAGATCACGGCGATCAAGGAAGGTCAGGGAATAAAACTCCCCAAGCATCAAGATATTGAAACAGAATTGATCTTTTTTATTGCACCCTATTGGTAGAACCCTAACCCAACCAATAAGAAGCTATCAACAAAATAACTCAACATATCCCAAATCTGGTCACAAAGGAACAAAATGACGCGATAATGATACATATCTCTTTGGAGGTGGTTGAATAGGCTATCCTAGATATGCCAAAAGTTATATCCCCTGGCAGAAACATCTGTACAACTGAAATTTTCCATGGTTTTTGGTCCACTATCAAACACGATGTTCATGAAGTGGTAGAGGACTCAATAAAATAACGCAATGTTATTCCCACCCTCAACTCCACTATCCTCACTTTGAGCACCAAAGAAGACAAAGTGGAAGACCCCAACAAATTTTGGTCAATCGCCTTATGCAATGTAATCTACAAAGTCATCACCAAAATAATTGCAAACTAAATCAAAGCCCTTCTCCCTAGTCTCATCTCCCCAAAGAAGTTAGGTTATGTGGAAGGAATAAAAATCCTGGATAACATCATCCTAGCCCATGAGATGATTCACTCTCTCAAAACCACTGAGAAGGAGGGCATTATGATCAAGATGGATATGTCCAAATCCTTTGATAAGCTAATCTAGAATTACATCTAACACATCCTCTTAGCATTTGGATTCTCAAAGCCTTGGACTCATTGGGTCATGACCTTAACCTCCTCAAATGTTTTCTTAATTTTAATTAATGGCTCCCCTTCTGTTACAGGAAAATCCCCCTGCGAAGAGGTGGATTCCCTCTTGGACCCTAAATCTCTAAGATCAAGACAAAAAGGTGCTAACTTTGGTCACTGACATCCCTTTAAACCTAGCTAAGATAATCAATAGAGAAGAGGAAGAAGATGTACCTTTTTTATGATGTTTGTCCTCGCCCAGTCCAAGTTGAGCTATGATCCTCAAGCTCTTCAACAAGTCTTGCAATCCAATCAAAGACAAAGCATGCTTCCTATTCTACTACGATTAGTTTGAAACTAGATCTATCCATTAAAGACAAGTTCAAGTAGGTATACACAATCTTGAAGGAAACAGGCCAAGCACATGTATTAATGAGAACTCAATAGAGATACTTATAGACCTTTGATGAAGCTACAATAGCCTCTTCCAGCTCTCCTTGTCCAACCCCTTGCTCAAATGATCCACAAACAAAATGACTATGCTTCACTGATTATCTCCCTTATGAGATCATAAGTTTGATGCCTTCAATGTCTCTTCCTTTTACCATGAGGAGGCCTCCTTTTATAGGCTTGGAGAGGCCTAACCACCTTATATATTCTTGGGATAGGTTGAGAATATTTCTGCATAAGTTTTGGATCCTCCCTAAGATCCATCCTTGAGCTCAGATTCGAATCAAACTAACTTCAGAGATAAGGGGGATCTTCCCCTGATTTTCTCAACAGCATAACACTCCCCCATAATGGTGCACAGAGTGCTACAATGCTCCCCCAAAGGAGGGCAAGGAGGCTAGCACTCCCTGCTAGTGGTTAGGGGAGCGTTTCCCTTCAAAATTCATTTTTAAGTGGTATTTCTCAAGGAAAAGGCTTTGTACTCTTTGTCAAATGATTTTTCCTTCTTTAACCAGTCTCTGAGGGTGTCTTCAAGTGTTCTTTGTGATGTCGTTCGAGACACGACATAAGCAAGATGATTGTATGATGTTTGCGACACTTGTGGCGAAAATGAGACACTTACGACACTGGTAATGACAACAATAGGTCATCATTGAAATGATTAATTTTGATGTGTAACAGATTGCCCCCCAAAGTACAAAGTTAGAAGACGAAAAATGATGACTGAAGTACTTTGTAGACTTTTTTGAGCAAGGGTATGGACTCAGAGAACCTGGTAGAAGTTGCATATAACCATCAGACAAATGTTATGATATGTTTCAAACCCGAGGCAAACATACCTATGCTTGAGTGATATTTACTTTCAAGTTATGGCCGCCATAAGATACACTGTGGATCCATAATTATATTAACAAAGAGTATAGCCACCAAAGATACAATGTGGATCTATATTTCCATGACATGAACTGATCGTAGCCACAAAAAATACACAATGGATATATGAGACGACAAGACATAGCCACGGACCAATACAAAGTGGATCTATGTGATAGTATATGTGTCAATATTCAAGAGAAACTCTGTCACAACCTGGGCAAAGTACATATCAGAGTGATTACTCAACCCAGGGTCTTCTTATCGATCCTGATGTAGTATGAATCTAACCATGTGAATAGATGTTCTGATGTCGAACATGGCAGAAACCACTTGATTACTGGTCAATGAGGTAAATCGTTAACAAGTGTGAGGGAAATCACCATTGATGTCAATGATTCCCAAGGTACCTCTAGTACATTCCTGCGAATGTGAATAGATGAGATGAAGTCGAACATCCATGGAATCATCCGATCAGAGGTCAATGATGTAAACCAATTGTCGGAAGCGAGGAGTCCTGCCATTGAGGCATGTAGGTCCCAAGGTACTAACTAGTTTCTAAGTCTAATTCCTAGATAATGTGTTGAATTCGACAGGAACATACTCATCAAAGGAGGGCCTTGATGTATCCCCCATCAATGACACGAAACTGACACAGAGATTTAAATTTTTGGATCAAAAGAACATGGACTGATATGGGTATTGAGATAGGAAATTTGTGATGATTGACTCTCGAGGCAGATACTTCCCTTGAACACTGAGGAAGAACAACAGGAACATGACATGGACCAAAACATGATGATGCAGTGGACACTATGACTTTCGTCGAGTGACCCAAAGGAGTAAAGAAACTCAGAGGATTGGTTCAGTGCAGAGGTTCAGCGGATTAAAATGTATGCAAAGACAAATTGTCGTGTTCAAGGGCGATTGTAAGAGTGACTGGTGATGTTTTCAAAAACTATTTGGCTTTCTTCCTTCAAATTTTCCCCCCATCCAGATAGACGAGTACCTCTTTTTGATTTAACAAGCTCGAGGAGTGTAACACATGCTCGATATAACTCACCTTCGGTAAGTCCCTCTTCCTTTGTTTAACGAACTAGAAGAAGTAAGGGTTTGGTCCCGTATGGGCCCTTCAATGTATATTTTTTAAAGAGTCCAGAGAAGGTAAACTCAGTGATTTTTCATGTTTAGAGAGTCTGAAAAGAACTTAAATGAGACTTTATTGTTATCCTTTTTCATAATGTTAGTCTTGCGAGGCCGAAAAAGAGATAAATTATCACTTGAAAGACACCCTTTCAAACCTTTTAACGAGTGGGAAAGGAAGCAAAATCACTCGACAATCTTTTCATGTTTAAAGAGTTTGAAAAGAGCTTAAAGACGACTCTAGGGGGTTCCTTTTTCGTGTATCCATGTGAATCCGAAAAAGAGACAAAAGTTTACTCAATGCGTTCTTGTGTTTTTTTTTCGAGCGTAAGAATGAACAAATACCATGCTCGTTAATGTGACAAGATAAAAATCGAACAAAACTGCTCTGAAACCTGCCAATAATGATAAAACTGCACACCAGGGTATTAATAATACCTCCAAAAATGATTTACAAAAACCCAAAATAACTATGGTTTTAGCAAAAATGAAATTTATAATAGTAATATAGGGTGAAAAATGTCTTTTACCAATTCATTTGTGCCAAGAATTTTAGTAGTGGAGAAATTGGCTTTGGAGGGCGGTTCTTGGACTCATCGGTGTCGGAGATACGGTCATCCATTTTCTTCTCCATCTGGATCAGGTTGGTCTTCTGCTTCTTCCAAACATTATGCATGGTTTACAATTCATTTTTAGGTAATTATTTTGTTTTAAAAATGATGCCCTGGGAGTCTCTAAGCGTCGAAGATGCTCAACACTCCCCTAAAACGCTAGAGGGAGTGCTACTTGATTTTGGCAGCACTCTTCTAATATTGTTGGGAGAGTTCTAGCACTATGTTCAAAGGGTTAAGGGGGCGCTGCCAAAAATGCACAAAAATTACCAAAAAGGGCTCGGTGCTCCTCCAAAAATCTAGGGGAGTGTTGCTTGAAATTTGAGTGCTCTGGTAAGCCCATTGGGGAAGATTTGGCGCTCTGATCAAAGGCTCAAGGGAGCGTTGGCATAACAAACAAAAGAAAATCAATTTTAAAGTTTGAATTACCCAAAAATTTATTAATGTGGCATGACTAATGGTCTTTTGTGGATGATGGTTGCAGGTTATATTTGGCAGAAGACATGAGCGAGTGGAGGGAGTGTGAGCATGAGCTCAATGATGTGGATGCTTTGCAAATCCCCCGATCAAGGGTCACATTGAGGAATTATGGTCTCCTCAAGTTCTTTAAGATGTAGAAGATGAAGAAGGAAGTTCTCCTCCTTGAGTACATGATTGGGTTGTGGAACACTGCGGAACAGGGATTCCAAATTGGGACACAACTGCTTACCATTGAGTTAGAAGATGTTTATTTCTTGACCGGCCTCTCGAAGAGAGGGGCCCCTATTATCTTATCTGGATAGAGGGCACTTCTAGTGACTGTAGAAGAATATCTGGAAAATCATTGTATCCCAGGATTGAAATTGGTGGGAGGTAGGATTGCGATAAAAGATGTTAGGGACCTACCTCTTCGATCTATTTTATTCTCCATCACGATTTTAGTGGGTAGCACCAGCTCGCACTTGGTTTCGAGATCACAGGTGGCTTATGCTTTATAGTGTATGGGGACAACTCTATTTAACTGGAGCGCAGGATTCCTTCAAAATGTGAAGGAGCAGATTTCAAGATGCAGGATGGGGCAGCAGAAGGAGTTTGGATATGGTTTGTTTCTGTTTTCATTCTTTCTAGAGCGTATTCCTCTTATGCAACCACAGATTGCACTAGCAGTATGACTAGTGGGTGAACCACGTATGGAGCACTGGAAAAGTCTGTCTTCGAGGTTGGGGATGGAGTCAGAGTTTAGATTTACAAGTGACTTCTTCGCTTGGCTAAGACGCCAACTGATCATCATAAAGGACTTCCCATACATCGGAGTGGATTTTCGGGGTAGCATGGACCTGGTTCTTTCATATGGAATGGACTGGGACACGTCAGGTGAGAAACCAAAACAATCTTGTCAAGTGTTTTTTTATTTTAAAGTTTATATTATTCTTATGTGTACTTAGAAGAGTTTTTAATAGATGTATCATTTCATCGTGTAGACAAGGGAGCAACAGGTCCAGCGGAGATACCAGCATTGGGGCGTCGTGGAGATGCTCAGATAGCAGTAGATCATGAGGTAGTTGCAGGGGCTCTCCGGGAGGTTGAGAGAAACATTCGTGGTCTTACGATGGGTGTCCCTCCTCTTCAGAGGCGGGATGTACCCTTGCATCTACAGAGACATACAATGGGAGTCCATGAGAGCCTAAACTCCCTACTGAGACGAGTAGCCCGCGCAGCAGTGTGCTACTCAGAGCACAATGTGATACAAGAGGATTAGAATCTTCTTGATGATTTGTATAGTTTGTGTGACGATGTTATGGGCATGAGGACCCAACATTTTTTCCTTCTATTTACCTTTTATTATGTAATCAAACATTTTCTATCATGCCGTATATATATATATACATATCCGAGTTTTGTAGTGCTAAATGATGTTTACAAATAATGATGTCTTTATGTGATGCGCTTAATTTACATGTGATGTAATCTATATGATTTATTTCTTGTATGAAACCTCATCTATGTGCGAGATACTAATCCATGATGTAATTGGATAACGAATCTGAAGTTGTATTGAGTTATCTTGGTATGTGTTTGTATTCGATAAAATCAAACATTATTTAAAGACGACGAACTCGTAGGTGAAGATGCAATAGGATAGGATTGAAAATGGCGTAGATTCGATTAAGTTGAAAAACCATGAGTTGAGAGTCTAGGTTAATGATCATACAAGAGATACCTAGGGAAGATGCTTCGGTTAAAAGTCTGATGACAACATGATATTCTTCCATGTTATTAGTTGTCGATCCTAAGCAAATACCTCATGAACTCACCAACTCATCAGAGTGGTAAATGACCGAAGATGCAGAAGCAATGTTCTGGGTGTGTCGACTAGCGCCATACGCAAACTCGAAAAAGATAGGAAAGGAAGATGTCATCTGCACATGCAAACACAAGACAAAGTATAAGCGGCTAAGACAAAACTTGTGCACGCAAGAGAAAAATACACACCAAAACTAAAATACAATAGTGTACAAAGCATGCATGCTAGATGTTCTATGCATATTACTTCTTAAGGTAAAGTCCGTTTCGAGGCTCACCCAAGGAGATTTCATCGTAGTCAACTAGCTCATAGGCTCCTCTATGTAAAACATGTTTCACGATGTAAGGACCATGCCACAAAGGTTCTAACTTGCATGTTCCTAACTTATCATGAGCCTGGTCATAAATGAGGACTAGGTCTCCTTCTGCAAAAGTACGAGGGTGGATGGATTTGTCATATTGACTCTTGATTCGCTTTTGATACGTCTCGTTAATGACAGCAGCATCATGACGTGTTTCATCCAACCTGGTCAGGTGTAAGAAGCGTTCTTCTTCAGCAGAAGTGTGAGGCGAGAGTTCTACTTTGAGTTTCAACGAGGGAATTTCGCACTCGATTGGTAAAACAACTTCTATGCCATATACTAACTGGAAAGGAGTGAATCTAGTAGCAGTTTTCATTGAGGTACGATAAGCCCAGAGAGCGAAGAAAAATTGTAGATACCAAGATGTCGTGTTTTCCCCTACCATACATTGAATCATGGTTTTAAGGACCTTGTTGATAGCTTCAACTTGTCCATTTTCTTGAGGATAGTACGGGGATGGGTTCTCATGGAGAAAAACCAACTTGGCATTCAACTCACTCATCATCTGGTTTTGAAAGTGTGAACCATGATCAATGAAAATGGCTTGTGGAACACCAAAGCGAGTGATGATGTGGTTTAAGAAGAAGAGAGTTGCAGTACGACCATCATTCATAAAGGTAGGCATAGCCTCAGCGCATTTTGTGAAGTCATCAATGGCAATGATGATATAACTGTGCCCCCCACAACTGAGGTAGGCTTACACTGCATGAAGTCAATGCCCCATTTGGAAAAGGGGATAATGGCAACAACATGATGTAGTGGAGCAGGGTGGGTGCGTGCCTTTTTATGAAAATCTTGGCAGGGTGGGCACTTTTTGACAGCCTCGATACAATCTTTGAATATGGAGGGCCAAAAGTAATTGGCACGTAAAATTTTCTGAGCTGTAGCCATCCCAGAAAGGTGACTGCCACAGGATCCAAGGTGGCAGTCATTAAGAACACGTTCAGCCTCTTCATGAGTCAAAAAATGTCGTAGGATAGTTTCGATACCACAACGATATAAAGTGTCACCGATGATAAGGTAACGTCGAGAATGGTGACGAATACGACGACGTTCTTCACGAGAGATATTGGGCTGAAAACGTTGGGTTTAAAGATATAGAAGGATATCTCCATACCAAGGATCGGACGTGTTGATGAGGAACAAAGTTTCATCGGGGAGAGAATCTTTGGGCTCATTATCTTCATCAGCATGAGGAGGCTGCAGATAATCTCCGCAAACACCAAGGATTTTTTGGCTTTGGAATTAGAAAATTCAAGATCAAATTATTGAAGGATGACGATCCATTATTTTCCCCCAAGAACCTGACATGTCAAAATATGATACATGGGGTTTGATTCCGCGATAATTGTAGTGGTGTGTAGCAAGATGTAATGGAAAAATCTCTGGACAACGATGACAGCTACCAGATCTAACTTTTCAACATGTGAATATCGAAGCTCGGGAACGGATAGACTTTTTCTCAGATAATATATCACATGTTCTTCATCGTTAGGCACTCTTGAACTAACACCATAGAAATAGTGGAAGTAGAGGCTGCTAAGTAAAGGATATAGTCCTTCGTATAATTCAAAGGATGCAACAGAGGTGCATTGGTTAATGCATGCTTAAGAGCATCAAAAGATCATTGGGCAGTGTCATCCTAGATGAAAGGAGTGTCTTTCTGCAACAATCACATAAATCCTTTGGTAATCTCAGCATAGTTACAAATGAAACGACGAAGAAAGTTTGCTTTCCCCTACAAACTTTGGAGTTGTTTTAGATTGTTAGATGGAGGTAAAGCAAGGATAGCTTTGATTTTTAAAGGATCCACCCGAATCCCATCTTTGGAGACAATGAAACTGAGGAGTCGACCTGATTCAATGGAAAAGATACACTTGTTTGGGTTCAAACGAATACGGTAGAACCGACATCGAAGAAAAATATCCCGTAGATGACCAAAATGGTCGGATTGACTGGATGAATGGGCTGATAAATAGTTGAGGTAAGGTTCTGCAATATGTTTGATATCGTGAAAAGCATATGACATGGCCCGCTGGAATGTAGCACCAGCATTTTTTGGGCCAAACGGTAGTTTCCGATAGGCGAAAGTTCCCCACGGGCAAATGAAGTTTGTCTTATGTTGATCAGGGGGTAAAATGTTAATCTGGTTGTACCTTGAGAAACCATCCATGAAAGAGAAAATCATGCTACCAGTGAAATTATAAATAATCTGGTCGATGAAGGGCGCAGGGTAATTATCTTTTGAACAAGCCTTATTGATATCCCTATAATCAATGCAGACACGAATGGTCCTTTGCTTCTTAGTGACCAGAACAATATTCGAAACCCATTTTGTCAAGGGGACAAGATAAATGAAGCCATATTTCAATATTTTCTCAACTTCTACCTTAATAGTCGCGGTCTTCTTAGGATGGACCTGGCAGAGTTTCTGTCGAACAGGTTTAACACCTGGGTAAGTTTTAATTTCATGCACAATGATCGAAGGAATGATCCCTGGCATTTCTTCATAGCTCCAAGCGAAGACATCGCAGAATTCTTTGAATAAAGCGGTGTAAGAAACCACTTCCTCGGGCAAACAATTAGCACCGAGATTAATATTTTCCATGACACCTTCCTTGATCGAAATATCAATAATGACCGTAGAATAAATATTGCCTAAATTCCCCTTGAAATAGTATCCTGTGTAAGTATAGGAGATTGTGGAAAGTCGACAACATCAGGGGGGAAGATAGAGTGTATATCTTCCTGGATTTCTTTGAGAGGTGGAAGAAAAGAAGATCGATGATGGTTATTATCCCAAGGTACTTCATCAATGCTAAGCATTTCCATAATAGATTCGTCGTAAGGAAAAATTTGGGAAATGTATTCAAAAGCAAAAGACAACGAATTCAACCACGATGGCATTGAGTAGGTGTAGGATGACAATAGATGTTGGTTATCTGAGGAGGGAGAGGCGGATTGAGTAGCAGCGTATGAATCCTCGGTTGGACTAAGTGGCATGGTGTCACCTAGTGCATCAAACTCTAGAGGACTAGGTACAATCCAGGGATTAGATAATTCCAAAGGCTGATAAGTCGTAGTCGAAATCATATTGATTGTGGAAATATGATGCGTGGTAGGAGGGAGCAGTGCAGGGAAGGTACCCATAAGGGTGGAATATTTTAACAATCCTACACCAACACTTTCATACGTGATCTTTTGATCTCCTAGGAAATTAATAGTGTTGGTAGCGCGAGCGCAAGCGTCAGGTGTACAGAAATCTAACTGATCGATAGTGACATTTTTTCTTTGATGAGGAAATTGTACACATTGAAACACCGATGAAGAAACAACATTCATAGCATAAAACCAACTTCTTCCTAGTAACAATTTGTAATCGAGGGGAGCATCGACCACCTCGACATCAATAAAGATGATTTTTCCACCCAACTGAACGGATAAGGACTGCAAGAGTCCGTGAGGATGAAAAACTCTCCCATCGAAGGCGTGCAACATCGTTGGGGATTTGTTAAGTGCGAGTGATTTTAAGCCTTTCCAACAAGATAAATACATGACACAAGTAGAGGCTCCCTCATCCAAGATAGTACGATGAATTTGTTGATTGTGAACAACAACATCAATTTGAAAAGCAAGTTGGTGGGAGAGTCGAGACTTAAAATTGTCCAGGTTAAACGTGATATTGTTGGACGACTCGGGATCAAAAGTGCCAATAGCATCCAAGAGTGTTCTAAATTGACTTGGGAAGTGATGTAGAACTTCCAACGCAAACATATCACACGGTGCTTGAACCAAATCTTCAACAATGTTGTAGTTTTGGGAGGCACGTGAACTAGGATTAAAAGTAGATTTATGGATAGTGCTCTTGGGAGGGTGTAATATAGAGTCGAACATAGGTTTCTATATTTGAAGTGATCCAGACGAAGGACTAACAGATGGAGGACTAACGAAGGATGGTGATGGATCTGATATAGCTTTAGTGACCTTTTCTTTTTCAAGTTTAGTTGGCATGTCACATGTCGTAGAGCGAGTGGTTAAATCAATCCCATTGAACATATAAATATGGGCACTTATCGAGGCTTCATCATGAGGAGGGTGGCTAGAATTTCCCCCTGGAGAGGGGGTTTGAGCAACCATGTATTTGTGTTGAGGAAAACGATGTGTTAACACACCGGGTTGGGAATTCCCTTTGAAAATTTTTTCCACTTCATCGCGATGTGGAAAGTCTCGGGTGCAATGATCATCACCACAAATAAGACATGGGAATTTTGGTTTCCGTTGTGGTTAGTTTTCGGTAGCAAGTGCTGGAGCTTGAGTTTTGGGTTGTTCATTGTTATTATTATTTTTGGGTTTATTTTTTGTCTTCTTGTTACCTCTAGATTGTTTTGAAGGGGTAGACTAAATGACATTCACCTCAGAGACTTGAGTTTGGGGGGAAGTACAGGAGAGTGAGGTCAAATTGGGAGTGGGTGCCGAAGTAGATCAATTTGTAGTTCCAGTCGACTGGGAAACATATTAGGTTTTGACGGAGCCGATAACTCCATCCGCATGAGATGAGGATGAAGGTTTGGATGGATCGGTAGTGGCATGGGTAGCATTTGGGATCAACTCATAGAAAGTACCAGATTGTGAATAAACCAAATATAAGTACTGAGCCCGAGCAATGGCTTATTACTCGGTGACTACGCCACCCATAGTGACATCACGAGCAATCGGGGGTAAAAGTGATTTTGTAAATCATTCTGCCAATAACTAGTTAGGGATGATTGCTTTGATCAACCTTTGTCATCGTCTCCACTCATGAATATGATCACATATATGTACAGAGTTAGTTTGATGAAGGGAGGTCAAGAGTTTGGTACCTGTCTCGTATCGAATGGGTAGTTGAAAATGTGTGAGAAAGGACATAGCAAGGGAGTTGAAATATTGGAAAGAACCACATGGAAGTTCAATATACCACTTGGCTGCAGAGCCCGTAAGTGTTCGCTGGAAAAGATGTAAACGTATAGAATCATCCATTAAGGAGTTTGATGAACACCATAAATGGAAAGTCATCACATGGATATTCGGATCTTCTCCAGGTTTATCATCAAATGTTGGAATATCGGAAGGTAATTTAGCAGGAATCACTGGCCAAAAAGGATAATGTAGTATAGGATCATTATTCAACCAAGACAAGTCTGGGAGATCCAGAGTAGCGAGAAATGGTAGTTGTCGGTTAACCTAATGGTGATACTGGTGTGGCATAGGGACACTAGTAGGGTCGTAAACTGGGTTAGATGGATAATTGTATCCAGTAGGTCCTCCTACATGCAGTTGTTGCTGACCGGGATAAACAGGATTCAACGATGGTTGAGAAACGTGTGCAAGTGGAGGATAACGTAATAGGTTATGAGGATTATAAGTCATATGATGTGTTTGCCCATAACGGTGGTAAAAATTTTGTCCATGAGGAGGATACACATTAGTCCCATGGGAAATATAAGGTTGTTGTTGTCCTTGAGGATGTTGTCCCCCAGAGAATTGTGGATTTCCTGGGAAAGGAATGTTCCAAGGATTTGGTGTTGCAGACGCATTATGTCCGTAAAATGGATGATGGACTCCAGTCTGAGGTTTCCCCCCAAGCTAAGGTTGTGTCCCAATTTGAGGTTGACCCCCAAATTGAGGTTGCCCCCCAACGTAAGGATGAGTTCCTAGAGGGATCTGGAAAACAAAAGTGAATGACTGACCGGTGCTTCCAACTGGATTAGAGCCACCAAGACCAGCTCCTCCAAATAAAAGTGTAGGTATAGAACCAACAACAACATTATATCTAGGAGTAACAAAAAGTCCAGAAACTCCGGGTGTAACATGGGCAGTGTTGGCAATGAAAGGATTCAGAGCTATATACCCAGGGGGAAGTGACGGATTAGGTCTAGATGAAAGTGGTGTACCAATGGAAGCTTGTTTAACCACCACTTTACTGGTGGGAATAGTCGTAGCATGAAGGACCATAGTAGAATGGGCCATCTGGAGAGAAAAAGTCTAACTAGGACCAATTGACTGTGTGTCTGGACCAACAGACTGTGTGTCTGGACCAACTGACTGTATATCTAGACCAACGATTGTACCAACAAAATGATCTAAAGGTATTGTGTAGGTAACAAACGTGTGGGGAAATTGTGATACGACAGGTATATCAGCACCTGCCCTTGAGCTGTAAAGGTCTTGCACCATGCGAGGTGGGATTCTAAATATGCCGGTAGTCCAAAGGGGATCCCCGACTCCAGGACCTTAATGGGGTACGGTCGGTATACCGGAAGTGGCAACAACAATATCTCCTAATGAATTCATCCAGAGAATACGTTTCTCATACCCAGGAGGTATGCAGAAAGCCTCTAGAGAATCGAAAATACATCGAAAATTTTCTAAAGTGTCAATTCTTTCCACTTGTAGAGTTATAGTGTCCTAGACCTCTCTCTGTTGAGGTGAGCCCTCTGGTGAATTAGGAGGCAAAGGTTGGTAACCCTCCAAATTTTCCGGGGGTAGTACTTGCATCCTATGTGAACAGCGTGGAGGGTCAATGTTGGTCGAACCAAATATTTTACGGAAAAAATCTATGGCCAACTAAAGAAAAGAAACAACATACAATAATCAAATCTAGGAATCAAACTAAGCAAACAAAACCTTCTCTTGATGGCCATACTGGTTGGTGATGAAATCCAACGTCGCATGACCAAGTCAAGAAGGGGCTAGGATATGAGCGGGTGGAATAGTTATGATGGTGACCTGCTTAACAGACTTATGCTTTGTTGCAAGATTCCATGCAGTAATTGTGGATTTACCCGCCAAGGATCCTGAGTGAGTTTTACCACCATCTGTTCCAAGTATAGCGAAGACTTCCCTTCACTGTCACCTTGTGTAAAGACCCTAAAGATTATGGCTACTAAGGACACCAACTCACAGTCAACCCCTGAGCAGGTACAGTCGACAGTCCAGTCCGTGTAAATACTAACCTTGTACAATATCTACTGCAAACAGATATTCAATAAAGGAACATAAAAGATACAATGGAAAATACAAACATTAAACAAAGAGTTTCCCCCTAGAAACCCAAACTGGGAAAACCAACATATTCTATATTATTCATCATGTTAAAATGTTTACAATACAAAACACATATGGGAGCCAGTGGCATCCAAAACCCTAACCCAATGAACTGGATAATCCAAAACCCTAATTCCTTAACCAGAAAAAGAAAACCATTGGCAAAGAAACCATGTGCCGAAAAACCACCTAAATATAATGTGGTCCCGAAAAATGTGGTCCCGGTGCAAAAACATTTTTTGGGGGGTGCTGCCCCTAAACCCCTACGTGCCCGGAACATACGCTCAGACACTACTGCTTGTGCAAATAATATAACACATACCCAACATTCTCCCACTTGTTGTTTTCTTTTCATACAGGGGGTTACAGGGTTACATAGTCAACAATCCAGGCTAGGGTAACAATGCCCATGGATCCTCTACACCAAGAGAACTTCTCAATGCTCACATATTTTGTTAATGAGTCTGAAACATTCTTCAAAGTGTCCACCTTCATTAATGATACTTTCTTTTCTTCAAGCATGCCTCTCACAAAGTGATATTGAACATCAATGTGCTTTGTCTTTGAATGATAAGCAGGGTTCTTCGCCAGAAAAATTGCACTCTGACTATCACACTCTATCCTTACAGCTTATTGTACCAACCCAATACCTGAACACAATCTTTGTAACCATACTGCTTCCTTACTTGCATGAGTGGATGCCATGTATTCAACTTCTCTAGTTGAAAGTGCCACTACAACCTGTCTTTTGCTCATCCAACTTATTGCTCCTCCAAACAGGTTAAACACATACCCGCTTGTAGATCTCCTACGATCCAAATCTCTAGCCCAGTCTGCATCCACAAAGCCATGTATATCCACCACTTTGTCCAATCCCGGTCTTCCTTCATAGCACAATCCATAGCTAGCAGTGTCACGCAAATACCTGAAAACCCTTTTTACTCTTGTCCAATACTCCTTCCCTGGTTTTGACATATACCTGCTCAAAACTCCCACTACATGTGCAATGTACGGTCTAGTACAGACCATTGCATACATCAAACTGCCAACTACACTTGCATATAGAACATGAGACATGTCCTCCTCTTCTTCATGTGTCTTGGGACACTGATCCGCAGATAACTTTACACCAACAGGAATAGGAACCTTGATCGTTTTACATTCCTTCATATTAAACCTCTGCAATATTGTCTCAGCATATTTTCTCCGATTTAACCATAGTTTCCTCTTTTTTCGATCTCTTTTAATCTCCATGCCCAAAATGAAATTCGAAGCACCGAGATCCTTCATGTCAAATTTAGAGGAGAACTGAGTTTCCACATCTTGGATGATCTCCTTGTTGTTTCCTATCAGCAACATATCATCCACATATAAGACCAAATAAATCAAATAATCACCAATTAAGTTAAAATACACACATTGATCTTCTTTGCTTCTTTTGAAGCCAAGTCCCAGCATATAAGTATCAAATTTTTTATACCACATTCTTGGTGATTGTTTTAAACCATACAGGGACTTTTTCAGCTTGCATACGGGCTCCTTCCTTCCCTTCACAGCATAACCTTCTAGTTTATTGATATAGATTTATTCTTCTAGATCCCCATTTAGGAATGTTGTCTTCACATCCATTTGTTCTATTTCAAAATCAAATGCAGAAGCAACAGATAACAAAAATCTTATGGAGGTTAACTTGGCAACAGGATAAAAAATCTCACCAAAATCAATTCCCTCAACCTGGGAATAACCCTTTGCTACTAACCGAGCTTTGTATTTCTCCACTTTTCCTTCTGCATTCAACTTCTTTTTAAATACCCATTTGTTGCCAATGCGCTTTCTTCTAGTTGGCAAATCCACTAGATCCCAAGCCTCATTCTTATCCAAAGATGCCATTTCTTCGTCCATGGCCCTTTTCCAGAGATTTCCATCCTCTGAATCCACTGCCTCCCTGATAGTTCTAGGATCATCATTAGTAATAGACAAAACAAAATTTGAACGGAAATCAGATGGACTATACCTTTCTAATAGCCTTCTTTCTCAATCTGATCTCCTCAATACTGGAGTATGAGGATCTTCTTCTTCTGATTCATGTTCTTCTGTAGAGTCTGATTCATGATCCTTTAAATCAAAATCTATCTTCTCTGGTTCTTCCTTACTTGGTAGGGCTTCCTATTTAACAACATCCTTCATTTCTTTAAATACCATATCTCGGATATACACTACCTTCTTAGTTTCTGGGTTCCAAAGGTTATAACCTTTGAGACCATATTTATATCCAATAAAGATACACTTTTCAACCTTCTTATCCAGCTTACTCATGTTTTCCTTTGGAACATGAACATATGCATCGCAGCCAAAAACCTTGATATGTGTGAGAGAAGGTTCCTTACCAATCCATACCTCTTGTGGATTCTTGTCGTCCAATGCTGATGAGGGTGATCTATTGACCAGGTAACATGCAGTACCCACTTCCTCTGTCCAGAATTCTTGCCCTAACCTGGCACCACTGAGCATGCACCTTGATTTTTCCATCAGTGTCATGTTCATCCTTTCTGCAACTCCATTCTGTTGAGGTGTATATGGATTAGTCTTCTTCCTTGCTATACCGCACTTCTTACAGAATTCTTCAAATTCATTTCTGCAGAACTCTCCGCCATTATCTATCCTCAACACCTTAATTCTTTTCTTTGTTTGACTCTCAACAAGAGCCTTAAACTCTTTAAACCTATCAAAGACTTCAGATTTATTCCTGAGGAAATATATCCAAGTCTTCCTCGAGAA
>ML810054.1:69960-95051 GCA_009831015.1 Picea engelmannii
CCCAATGTTGGGACCGACACAGGTCCAAAAACATCACTGTGAACTAGCTGTAAAATTCCTTCTTCCCTCATTACACTAGAGGGGAATCTTACCCGATTCTTCTTCCCATATAGACAATGTTCACAGAAATCAAAATCCAGAGAGCAGTTAGACATACCTTCAACCATACCTTTATCGTGTAGTAGTCGAAGACCCTTCTCTCTGATATGTCCCAGTCTTTGATGCCACAGAATAACCTTTTCTTTAGAGACTGTAGGAGTTCTTTCTTCTTCAACTCCAATATCAGAAACAATGGAACTATTACACCCATCACTAATAGTTCTTCTTTGCAGATTATATAGAGTTTCAAACCGAACTCCCCTCATCAACACCATTGCTCCTTGAACCATCCTGCATGTTTCCTTTTCAAATATTGTTTTTACCCCTGCATCGTCAATTTTGCCAAATAAATCAATTTTTTGTCCAAACCTGAGATGTGCATAACACCAGGCAGTGTTCTAATCCTTCCATCTATGAGCCTCAACCTGACTCTTCCTCTTCCTATGATTCTGGTTGTCGAATAATTACCTAAGAAAAAATTACGTCCATCATACCTTTCATATTCGTAGAACCACTCCCTGTGGGGAGTCATATGAAAGGATGCACCAGAGTCAACCAACCATGCCTCATGATCTGCATGTGTGCTTGAAGAGGCCAAGTACACATCCGCTCCTTCTTCCTTGGAGGTCTTTTCTTCTGTAGAAGAAGATTCTTCAAATCCCTTATTTTTCTCAACTTTGGATCTACATTATTTCTTGTAGTGCCCTTCTTTTCCACATCTCCAACATGCCCTTACAAACTTTCCGGGAGATTTAGATCCACCCTTAGACTTAGATCTCCCACTTGAAAAATTAGATCTATTTTTTTCCCGGGAACGTCCTCTTGCAAATAATGCGCCTGTGCTATGTCCTTCCATATTCTTCCATCTCATCTCCTCCGACAACAAGGATGAGACCACTTCTTCAAACTTCAAGGAAGTTGTATTACTACCCATGGCCACAACCAGACTATCCCATGAGTCTGGTAAAGAACACAACAAACTGATACATTTATCTTCATCTGAAATTTTAATCTCAACAAATACTAACTGACTTACCACAGTATTGAAGGCATTCAAATGCTCTTCCACCAAGTCTCCATCTCTCATCCTCAAGTTATATAGCTTATTTCTCAGGAATAGTTTATTTACCAGGGACTTAAAGTGATACAACTTCCCCAACTTTTCCCATAAATCCTTGGTTGTATCTTCCTCTGACACATTCAGTAATACTGAATCAGAGAGACACAGTCGGATTACTCTATTTGCCTTCCGATCCAACTTTTTCCAATCATCTGCAGAAGTTCATGTAGGTGTAGTACCTGGATCTAGCGCAATCCACTGATCTCTGTCCACCAACATATCTTCCATCTTGAGCTTCCATAGCTCAAAACTTTTCCCATTAAACCTCTCAATCTCCATCTTCGAATTGGTTTCCATTTCTTCTCACCTGAAAAAGAAATACCACAGATCTCCCATTGTAACAAGGCTTATCACAGTCCCGAGCCAAACCCTTGACCACAAAGGTGTCCCCATGAAGTCAATAAAGCTCTAATACCAAATGTAAATACTAACCCTGTAAAATATCTAAACAGATATTTAGTAAAGGAACATAAAAGATACAATGGAAAATACAAACATTACACAGAGATTTTTCCCCTGGAAACCCAAACCGGGAAAACTAGCATATTCTATATTATTCATCATGTTACAATGTTTACAATACAAAATACATATAGGAGCCAACGACATCCAAAACCCTAACCCAATGACCTAGATTAGTCCAAACCCTAATTCCTTAACCGGAAATAGAAAACCATCGGCAAAGAAACCATGTGTCGAAAAACCACCTAAATATAATGCGGTCCCAATGCAGAATTTTTTTTTTCCGGGGCGTTGCCCCCTAATCCCCCGAGGGGGGGCCTTGCAGCCCCCCCTCTAACCCCCCCTGCGCTCCTGACGCATACGCTCAGACACTACTGCAGGTGCAAAGAATATAACACATACCCAACAATCTGAACGTATGGGCAGGATAACAAGTCTAAAATCCTTCAAGAGAATTGAGGACAAGTGGACTAGTAGAACTCCAGAGGACCCCGAACAGATTCAGAATTCACGAAGCACCAAGACCAAATGAAGATAGTTGAACCTCAAGAATAACCCCTAATATACGATCTGACTACTACGAACGATTGAGCAACGAAGGGATAAACTTTGTAACTCTCTCCAACGTGACCTCGTGCGTAACCCCTATGTGAGAGGGGGATCCCAGAAGGCTTATACGAAAATTGGATTTTCTCTCCCTATCCCAGGATGCTAATGTTTTGAATTCTTTGGAGAGTTGTACTCATAGCCTAATCCAAAGCGCTAATCCTAGTCTAATGTTGGTGGAGGATTCTAAAAACAAAATTTCTAGATCAATTTTAATTAGCGTTGATTTTGTAGATGTTCTTTACTCAGGGGTGTATGAGAGTGAAACTAATGATATTATGACTCAATTCCCAAAAAGTGCATAAGAAATGATAAACAGTCTTTTCTTTCAATGAATGTCTATTTAAGAGAAGGAGAAAAAATTTCTTTTCACTGTCAAACACTAAGATGCAGTAACCTCATGTAATTGTTTCTCAATCAAGAATCCAATATAATGCTAAAATATTTAGAAATTCATTCTAATATCCAAAAACCAATTGCGAAAAAATATCCTTTTTTTTAAATGTGAATGATAATTAGCTTGGTATAAAGCTTCCCGTGTCAATCAAACTTCAAGATCTGTGAGATTTAAGCAATCAGAAGTAAACTTCACATAAACAAAACACACTCTCGTTGTGTTCAAACAAGAAACAAAAAGAAAACCAAATTTGCAAAAAATAAAACCAAAAATTCAAACAGGAGGAAATGCTCAGAAAAAAGACCTCAAATATCATAATAGAACATTGGATAGATCTTTGAATTTTCTTACAACGAATTTCATTCAATCAGATAAATGAAAAAAGTTGTAGATCGACTCCAAATCTCAAAGAAGAAGAGTGATTCAAAGTAAGGAATAAAGATGTCAAAAATCCAAACAAAACATCATGAATTCTTAGAAATCAAAAGGTTGGAGGATAAAACAAATACACACTAAGATGGTCATAACCCTGAGCAGATGAATCAGCAAAAAACAACACTCAAAGATCAATTCCCAAAAGGTTTTTTAGCAGAAAAATACCAGCGCTCCGGTGTCAAGGGATCTAGAGCGTTATAGCGCTATATGGGAGTCTGCAAGGGAGTGCTAGCACTCTAGTTGTAGAGGCAGGGGAATGCTAGCCTCTGAGAAGAACATAAACTTGCTCAGAACTCAAAAAAAAACTCAAGAAAATTATGAAATTCAGTGTGTATGGGATGAATCCAAGAGCCAACAACACATCTAAGAATCATAAACATAGCATGAATAAGATCTAAAGGTGAGCAGAGGCTAAAACAATACCAAATAAGGAAACCAAAACTGAAAGGTTCGTTCCCCAGTGGAGTTGCCAATTTCTGTTACAGGAAAATCCCCCTGCGGATAGGTGGATTCCCTCTTGGACCCTAAATCTCTAATATCAAGGCAGAAAGGTGCTAACTTTGGTCACTGACATCCCTTTAAACCTAGCTAAGATAATATATAGAGAAGAGGAAGAAGATGTACCATTTTTATGATGTTTGTCCTTGCCCAGTCCAAGTTGAGTTCTGATCCTCAAGCTCTTCAACAAGTCCTGCAATCCAATCAAAGACAAAGCATGCTTCCTATTCTACTACGATTAGTTTGAAACTAGATCTATCCATTAAAGACAAGTTCATGTAGGTATACACAATCTTGAAGGAAACAAACCAAGCACATGTATTAATGAGAACTCAATAGAGATACTTTTAGACCTTTGATGAAGCTGCAACAACCTCTTCCAGCTCTCCTTGTCCAACCCCTTGCTCAAATGATCCAAAAACAAAATGACTATGCTTCACTGATTATCTCCCTTATGAGATCATAAGTTTGATGCCTTCAATGTCTCTTCCTTTTAACATGAGGAAGCCTCCCTATATAGGCTTGGAGAGGCCTAACCACCTTAGACAGGTTGAGGATCTTTCTCCATCAGTTGTGGATCCTCCCTAAGATCTAGCCTTGACCTCAGATTTGAATCAAACTAACTTCATAGATAAGGGGGATATTCCCCTAATTTTCTCAACAACATAACACTCCCCCATAATGGTGCACAGAGCGCTACAACGCTCCCCCAAAGGAGGGAAAGCAGTGCTAGCACTCCCTGCTAGTGGGTAGGGGAGCGTTTCCCTTCAAAATTCATTTTTAAGTGGTCTTTCTCAAGGCAAAGGCTTTGTACTTTTTTTCAAATGATTTTTCCTTCTTTAACCAGTCTCTGAGGGTGTCTTCAAGTGTTCTTTGTGATGTTGTTCAAGACACGACATACGAAAGATGACTGTATGATGTCTGAGACACTTGCGACACTTATTGCTATAATGCGACACTTGCGACACTTGTAATGACAACAATAGGTCATCATTGAAATGATTTTTTGATGTGTAACATCTTCCCACACCTTTTTTCCCTCTCGAGGCTTTAGGCAAGGTGGCCCTTTCTCTCCCTTACTTTTTATCCTTATGGAAGAGGGGATGGGAAGCATAGTCAAAGTGGCAGTTGCTGAAGGAAAAATAAAAGAACTAAAGCTTCATGGGGAAGAGAATGAAGCTACCCATTGGAAATTCGTAGATGACACCATTCTTATGGGCATTTTGACAGTTCGCAAAGGGTCGAACATCAAGCAAATCCTATTCAATTTCATGGAAGCTTCTGGAACTTCCATCAACCAAGGTAAGTCTAGAATGTTCTTCTTCAACACACCACCTACTATTCAAGATCATATCTCTCGTATTCTTGGTTTTCAAAGGATAACTTTTTCCTCCAAATACTTGGGAGCCCCACTTGTGGACAACTCCTTAAGACAACCCTCGTGGGAGGATCTCCTCTCATGGATACAAAAGAAACTCGACAACTGGTCTTCTAGATCTCTTTACATGGCTAGTTACTTGGTTCTAGTAAAATCTATCTTGTACGCTATGCCCTTGTGCCTCATATTATCATCTTTTGAAGCCCCTGGAAATACATTATTAAATCTATTCACAAAATGCACATAAACTTCCTATGGGGAGGAATCAAGGAGCACAAAAAATGGACTTTGGTCTCATGGTCTACGATTTATCTCCCTAAACTTGTAGGGGGTTTGGGACTGTGGGATCCAGAATTGTTGAGCTTTGTCCAAGGTGCAAAAACATGGTGGCACTAGCTAAACAACACTGGTGGCTCTAGCTAAACAATAGTTAGACGCTTTGGGGATGACTTTGAAAACACAAATATGTGGATGACCCCATCGAGTCCAACTTAATCCACATAGATATCTCTCCCCATGCTCCTCCATTTGGAATATATCTTGGAAGAACCTAGCTCTAATCCAACAACACTGCTTTTGGGAAGTAATAAATGGGAAATATTCCCTCTTCTGGGATGATTCTTGGTTGCAGCTCCCCAAATGGAGCGAAATAAATTACCTTTATGAGCTCTAAACATTGATGCTCATTCAAAACAAATCTCAACTTTCACATTATTGGCATCCTTCAGGCCAAGATCATCATTGGATAACTTTTCTTCCCAAAGATCAATGGAACTTGCCCCTTGAACCTTTGAATTGGGATCTCTTTTAAGAGGATCTAACCTCTCAAAAAATCAAAATAATTGATCATCCTGGAAAACTCATGTGGTGTCATTCTCCAAGTGGGAACCTCACATTCAAAGAAGCTTACAATATTGTTGCAGATCTCCTAAATTTTCCACACTGAGAAATCTGGGGGGAAATATAGCAGCAATGTCTCTAGCCAAAGTTTTATACCTTTCTTTAGTTGTTGGCATAGGGGAAAACACTCACTTTGGATAACCTCACCAAACAAGGCTCATAGGACCCTCCATCTACCCCCTTTGCAAATCTCAAGCAGAAACAATGGAGCACCTCTTTAACTCTTGGCCCTTTGTGACATCTCTTTGGGATTAGGGTGCTCTTATTTTTTGAATATCCATTCACAATAGACTTAGTATAAAAAAAACCATTGAAAATTGGACTCAAAGCATAACCAATAATCCCATACTGAATAGAGCTTGGAAAATTCTCCCAAGGTTCATAGTATGGGAAACCTGGAAAGAAAGGAACATACATATCTTCAATATGGAGAAACTAGAAACCAACAATGGATGGGTCAGAGTCAAGCAAGCCATCAAGGAAACCACCCTTTTCACTCATGGATAGAGCAACATTAGAAAGGAAATTCCCAAGACCACATTGTCCTTGCAACACTCGACCTTGATCCCAACAAATTTCTCCCAAGGTAGGTGGTCAAGCATCCCCACTACATCCTTCTAGATCATTGGTTTCCCTCTCCCCTAGAATTCACCAAAATCAACTTTGATGGTGCCTCAAAAGGGAACCTAGAACTTGCAGGCTATGGGGGAGTCTTTTAGAATGACAAAGGAAAAATCATCAGGACTTACATAGGAAAAAAGGGCATTGATAACCACAATGCCATGAAACTTGCTTCCCTTGAGCATGAATTAAGAATTGCACACTAAGAAGGCTTCTCCAAACTAGTGATGGAAGGTGACTCCCAATTAATCATTTTGATGCTCAAACAATTGCAACAAGGCTCACCCACGAGAAATTTAACAAATTGTTGGAGACTCAAGGCAACCTTGGAGTGCATCAAAATTATCCCTCCAAGAATCTTGAAACTCATACCCTCCCACGTCATATGGTCCACTAACTAAATTGTAGACATGATGGTGAACAAGGGAATTTTGGGCTACCAAGATATCTTTGACAGGCACCAAGACCTCTCTCGGTCAGATTCCTTAACAACAAACTTCTCTGACCTTGTAGTAGGGGATTGCATCCCCCCATATGGGGTGCCATGGATGCAAGATTCATCAAAAATGGTGTCATATGAGAATGTGTCCAGCCAAAGGATGGAATAGATGATGGTTCACGATAGCAGCATCATTGCTTGGCATCATGTAAATGATGCCCAAGTCAAGGGATTGAATGCGACATTTAATTGTTTGTAATGGTTGTACGTTCTCCTCCACCTTCTCACATACTATCTTAACCATGATACCGACCACCAACAATTCAAATGATAACAGAGAAAGGGTGATCCTGGAGAGAGAGAGAAACTTTGTGAGTGCAGAAGAATAGGTTGTCTTGGTTGTATTATGGTGATAAGTGTTCACAAAAGGTAGAAGGAGAGGCTCGACTCTCCTATTGAAGTCACTGGTCTTCATAAATTCACAAATCCATTTAGTATTTAGTAGATTTGATAGCACTCTAGGTCACTACTATCAATGGGGTTTCAATTATGACACCCATATGAGGATGTCTTTGTGGCTACCATTGAGAGAGACAGAACCAGAATGACCCCTCTAGCTCATGAAATTCAAGTCATGAACTTCCAAACATGAAGGTGCAGTAGGATGCTCAAGTCGTGGCAGAGGAATTCAAGGTTCTTACTCCCCCACATATTTGCGAGGAAATGGAAAACGTATAAGAGGAAATACATCTGGAGAGGAGCTTAATCCATGATTGGGAAATTGACGTGGAATTTGGCAGTTGGGTCCCCGACGTAGATAGTTTCAGAGCACATGTCACCAAGTATTGGAAGACCGTCGACCTGTATTGGTACATCAAAATTTTTATGGGCAAGAAACTACAGGAATGAAAGGAGGTGAGGGAAGACATCCTTTAGCAACTGGACGAGGTACAACTGCAGCTTAAGAAAATCCAATCCAAGCTTGTCGATTGCTGACCAACCACCAAATATCCCCCAACAACCAGTTCCTGAGCCACCTCGAGGATCTGGTGAAGCTTCCCTAGACTAATTTCTAGTATGTTTAAATTTTTGCTTATCTTAAATATGTTCTATAAGCGATCTTATCTAGTCTATTTCAAGCAAATTAGGTCTCTGAACTGGTCAAACTGTGTCACTAGTATGGTCTTAATTTAGAATCTCTCTTAAAATATATGAATAGTTGTCTTAAAACAATGTTATTGGTCTAATTTCCCTAATGGCAATGTGGATTTTGTATAAATTTTCCCTATTTTAATTAATATACTTAAAAGTGTGTGGTTACCCAAAAAAAAATCGTTCGTTCATTGTTGACCCTTTAATCAACCACCATGTAAATAAATCATGAATTGTTGACCATATAATCTAATCTACCAAAAGAACAACATTTATATAAATTTTATTTTTTGACCGGTAATTGATAAGAATAGTTCATTGACATTGTTTCAATCTTTCACTCATTCTCATATCTAGTCAAAAGAAAATTTAAACAAATTAAAGAAATAATATTCTTAAAAAATTATCGGCCCACACACCAAGTTCCCAAGAATACTCATATGACCTCACAAGTTTCCATGAATAGTCAATGGAGATAAGAAAATAGGAAGAAATCTTAAACGTACTAAAAGGGAAGAAGTTATAAGGAAATATGTTTTTTTTGAAAATGCACGGAATGCTCTCCAAAGAATCTTTAGGGCTGCACCTTAATTTGCACGCTGGAAGACATTGTTCTTATATTAAAATAATGTAAAAGAAAGAAATAAAGTATTTTTAACGTTTACGAGGCTAAAAATAGCTTATGGGACAGAGAGTTGAATGTTTTTTTTTTCAATTAAGTTTATATAATTTTTTATATTTCTCCATTTAAACTTAAGAAAAAAATATCTAGTATGAGTGAAAGTCTATCTCTTTATAAATTACTAGATGATTATTTCATGTGGATTAATTTTCCTTAAATAAGTCAACTTTTATAATAACCAATAATAATTATCCACAATACCATTATAAATTTTACCATGTTAAAAAAATTACAAAATATTTATTTTATTTAATAAAAACTTCAAATATATAAAAGAAAAAACATAAATATATATATTAAACTAAAAAGATACCACTTCAACTTTCTATTATATACAAAAGTGGTGTTACATCCCAAGATTGGGGGGACCTGTCTTAAAGGAAACTAAGTCTTGTACCAGGTGACTATCATCAAAATTTTAATGTCAAGCATCAGTGAGTTTTTCAACTAGAAATTGTTCATAACAGAAAATGACTAAAATAAATGCTTATAGTTGTCTGTGATAGAAAAAACAAAGATAAGCAAAAAAAACATGAGTAAACCAAGTGTCAAGCATTGGGAGAAGGGGTGTTCTCCTCCTCCACCACCTACAACATCGGTTCTAGGTATTTAGCCTCCTCTTGGGTGGACTCTAAGGGATGCAGATCTGTGTCTAGCACTGTGGGGTTGGCTAGGGTTCCAGCTGAGCTCGACGAGCCCTTCACTTTTTTTCCTTTTCTTGCCTCCTCTTCCACCTTTGAAACAATGATATTTATGTTGAAAACTGTCTGACACATTGCTTCAAACTTATCCTCGAAAATTCTTATTGTATGGAGACTTTATTGTTGCTCCTCTTTGTTTTTTCCGAGGACTTGGAAAACTAGAGTCTTCACAAGCCAATGGGTCTCTGTTATCTTGAAGAATTTTGTGTCTTGAATTTGGGAGTGAATTGGGTCCTCCTACCATCCCTGAATTTTCTCCATGGTTTTTTCATCAAGAGTCATTTGGTGCTTATCCCTTACCACTGCCTTCAGTGCATTAACTTCATGTTTCACCACCTCTAAGGAATTTTCAACAAAGCGATGCTTCACTTCCTGGGCGTCACTCTCTGCTTTGGTCAAGGAGACCCGTGGGCAGTAGGAAGAAGCCTTATCATTACCCCCTTTACCCGTATTCCTCCATGCATCTCCCCCCCTTTGCTAGAACCTCTACCCATCATAATCTCCAATAATAGACACGAACAAGGATAGAGGATGAACCAAAACCACTCCACAAACAACCACAGGAAATTTATCAGTGTGACGAGCCAAAAGGGGAAATCCCTTTTGACCCTCCCAATTTTGACTAGAATTATCGGCCTCTCCTCTCGGTGATGAAACAAAATACCAGAGACGCAGAGAAAACAAACCAGAGACCGGATGAAAGATAACCAAACTATAGCCGAAGAGAAATGAGAAATATTACCTAAAGAGTGCCCTCTTATGAGCCATGGCCACCTATTTTGATAGAACCATTTTTTTCTCCAGAAAACCTCCAAGCCAACCTGCTCCTCAAACCAAATCACAAAAGGAAATAGACCACCTTCTTCATGTATTCTCATCATTTTGGGATCACCCAAACTACTCCTCATCAACATATGAACATCCATCTTCATTTATGTACTAACCTTCTTTAATACACACCTCTAGATCATAACTCTGAGTGTCGTATCACTTTACTGCAGGACAACTAGGCTAATTCCCAACATCATCTCAAGTAATAGGATTAGGGGTTTCATACCCCTGTTGCATCCTCCATTTTCCCTACATCCCATCCAAGCCCATGTGTCTCACTCCCAAATTGATGAGTCTCCTCTGCATGGCATAATGGTAGCTTGACGCACTGCATATGCGTCTAAGGCCCCACCCATTGACACCCCATCGAAAGAATATTTATATTATATTAAATAGAATAATATACATTATAAAAACATAACTAAATTTTAAAATTTTAATATAAATTTGATAATAATTTGTATTTAAATAATAATAAATACATATAAAAATAAATTAGATAAATAAACAAAACATGTTAAATTAATAAGATAAATAAACAAAACATGTTGAACAATTAAATAAAACGGTTTGCATTTTTATTTTTTTTCCACGGGGAAAGTTTCTCATTTATATTCAAAAGTATATAAAGAATTTACAATGCATCAATCGAAATGCCCACAAACAGAGACCTGTGTATGTTGTAAACAACACACAACTTGTCAAAGAATAACAAAAATATCTGCCATGATTGTGCACGCAGACAGTCAAAGATGAACAAAATTATCAGCCATGATCGTGCTCCGATGCAAGATTTCGCCAGGTGGTATGTTGTGAGCAACACACAGCCTGTCTTAACATTGCATATGAATCTACCTATTTTATATCTATTCCATGATATCTCCGAGTAGCACAAATGAACTGAAACCAATACAGAGACTCTTTTGCCAATTGGATATTCGGTGACCTGGTGTCTTCCACATCAGAATTTGAGTTGAATTGGTGGACCCTCGTTGTCGTCCTCCCATCGGGCGAAGGTTATGAGACCGAGAGGCCGGGTTAGAGCCAGTTTTGATAGTTGGTCCGCAGTGGCGTTTTCTTCCTTGTAGATGTGAGAGGCAGAGAATCTCTTGAACAAACTTTTGCTTCAATGGTTCTCTCTTTCCAACATTCCAGAGCTGTTGATCGGAGCTCAGCCTTGTCATTTATCTAGTCGATAATGACTTTGGAATCTCCGAGAAGTAGCAAGACTTCAATGTTCAACCTTCGAGCTAGGATAAGGGAAGCCCATGCCCCCAATAGTTTGGCTTTGGTGTTGGTTCCTTGTCCTCCGTTGAGCGTCCATCTGTAGGAGGTATAAGAGCTGATGAAAACATGGCCCCCTGCCCCGCAAAGAGATCCATCTAATTGAGCAGCTCCATCGAACCAGGCGATGGATTTGTCAAAGGGAAGTGTTGTAGAAGATCTGTGGATTTTATGTACAATGGTGGGGAGAGAAGGATGGTCGACAGTAGATAGAATGAGGTTTGTCACCAAGTTAACCAAAGGGGGATTTTCATCAAATATGGCGGCATTCCTTGTCAACCAAACATTCCAACAGATGGTGGCTAGCAGCGAGGGGTAGAGCTGGTGTCTTGAGCACCAGGATCTAAAGCAGGAGAACGTCGAAGGTCCAAGCCATTGTTCGGTTAGATTTAGAGATGTTGTGACTTGATGCCAGACTTGTCGTGTAAAAATGCAGCTCACGAAGAGATGTTGTGAAGTTTCACTATCCTCCTTGCACATAATGCATCGGTTTGGGCCTGACCAACCCTTGCTCTGGAGGATATTCCAGACTAGTATTTTATTCTCCGTCAAAAGCCAAGTGAATAATTTGAGTTTCAGCGGACAATTCCACTTCCACAGCCAGGTGCGCCAGGTCTGATCATGAGTGGGCCAGATTTCCTCTGTCAATGCTTTGTAGATGTTTCAGACTAATATGATTCCAGAATTATCGCCACCCGTCCAGATGAGAATGTCAGGTCTCTCCTGTAGGCGTATGCCCGCCTCATTTAGATGATGTGTGTATCTGATCCATTCCGTCGAGAGCTCTCTGTCTAGATTCAACATGGAGCTAGTAATCCAGGATTCGCCAAGTGTACTGCTGCTGTGAGGGGCTTTTAAGTGAAAGAGATAATGTAAGCCTAAATTGTGTAAGCGCTCCAACAATCTAGGAGAGAGCTGGGCCTTTATGCCCATGCCAAGGATGTCATCTTTGCCAATTTCAATAGCAGAACCAGTTCCAGGCAGCCACACGATCCAATGTAGGAGAATAGGTAGCGTTCTTTGAAGATGCTTCCATGTCTGTGAGCCCCCCGGAGGAGAAAAGGTGGCTGATCTGAGCCAGGAATGAACCGGCAAGTGGGAAAAATATTTGTCTTTTATAAGGTTGTTCCAAATGCCTGGTACCATCAAAATACGCCAAAGTGTATTTTCCAAGAGAGCAAGGTAGGTAAGGTGCAGATTCCTCAGGCCCCAACCATCTAGTGCTTTTGGCTTTGAGAGAGTTTCCCACCTACAGAGATGGAAGCCTCTGCTTTGCTTGCTTCTTTTCGAATTATTTGCATCTTCATGTTCGAATTATTGTATTATTGTGCATAATGAAAAGGGCTAAAGAGATTCTCCGTGTTAAAGGGACTTGAAACGTTGTTTTTTTTCAAGTATACGAGAAGTTGAATTTCATATCTATCAAACACATTGGTTGGTTAAATAATTGAATAATTGAACTGAACTTTTGTAAAGTGTAAAGGTGTATAGTTCAAAGTTATTGAAAATGATTTTTTGGGGGGCCTTTCACATTGTATTTTATTTGTGTGAGACATATAAAAAGTTTGTGTAAATTATTTGGAGTGACCCAACTTAGAAGCACTTACTTTTGAAGGTGGAATAATTTCTCTTAGATTTTGATAAGTCATATTTATTTGTATCTTCTTATATGTCAAAAAGAGGACTACATGTTTATTGTTAGTGTGAAAAATGGTTTTATAGAGACATAATTTCCTCATCGTAAAATTTTAGAGTTATTTTTGTACAAGGGGTATAAAGTGTTTCAAAAGTTACAAGGAGCTTATATATATATATATATATTCAAATTTAGATTCATTTAAAGTTGAATAAGGATAATAGTTGCAAAGTAGTTAGTTCATGTTTTAGGATTATGTTTACATTTTATTTAGTTAATTGATAAATACAATAAAGGTTTTTAAATTATTGAGTGTTTAACTATATCCACTCTTTTTGTTTAATGTTATTTTAAGTTTTACCAAAAGGTCAATTTCAATTGTGTCAATAGTTTTAAATTTGAAGTTTGTTCAACCATTCAAGCCACCTCCAAGCAACACATAAACTTAATTAAATTTAGATTTGGAGCCATCACTACACCAACAAATGAATTTAAATTTGAAATTCTTCCAAGGCACTCCACGCCAATGGATGAACTTAATTAAAATAAATTTGAATGCTACTCTAACATTTATTTCTATTTTTAAATATTCTATCTCTCTTTCTTTATACAAATGTCTAAATTTTAAACATTTTTTAACGGAAGATACACTATGTATTGTTGTTATACTATCATTAAGTGGTAATGTGAATATTTTATTGAGATATGTTTTCAACATTAAAAATTATTAAATTCCTAAAAGGGACTTATACAATATTTATATTATTTTAAGTTGGTGTTTACAGTACAAAATGTCTATTTCGGTCATGAATATGGATGAATTGTACCTTATCATCATAATAATCACATTTATGATGAACTATTGTTTTAAAGTATTAAAATTCTCAAAATTGTAATTTTGTTTTTTTTAATAATATATTTAAAAATATGACTATATTTAACATTTCAAAATTTACATGGTGATTTACAATTTAAAAAATAATTAAGTTATTATTAAAAAAACAACTTTTAGTATTTTATAAAATATTACAAATGCTTTACATAAACCTATGTTTTCATGATCCATACAAAAGTGAAAAATTCTTTAAATTTTGAGAAACTTTTTTTAAAACAAATAAGAAACTCTTTATAAAACTTGAAATTGTTATTGATATCTAATTTAATTACATTCACTTTCTTTGAGAAGAGAAACAGTTAATGCAAAAATAGTACATAGTCAATGAACTATTAATGCAAAAATAGTACATATAACATTTTTAAGACTTTTTTTAACTTTTATGTATTTTTTTTTTAATTATATTTTTTATAATAGTCACCTCCAAAGTCAATGAACTATTAATGCAAAATAGTACTTAGTCAATGAACTATTAATACAAAGCTACACATGGCATTTTTATGATTTTTTAAACTTTTATGTATTTTTTTATTAATTATCATTTTATAATAGTCACATCAATACTTAGTCAATGAACTATTAATGCAAAGTTACACAAGAAATTTTTATGAATTTTTAAACTTTTATGTATTTTTTTATTAATTATCATTTTATAATAGTCACATCAATGCTTAGTCAATGAACTATTAATGCAAAGCTACACATGGCATTTTTATGATTTTTTAAAATTTTATGTATTTTTTATTAATTATCTTTTTATAATAGTCACCTCCAACCATGACTTATTAATCCCATGAACCTTCTTAGCCAATCAAAAATTCATAATTTAGTAATATCAAAAGTCTATATATATATATATATATATATATATATATATATATATATATATATATATATTAAAAAATCATTTTAATAATTAAAAATTCTAAAACTTTAACTTTACAAAAATTTGCCAATAAAATTGATAAGTCAACTCAATTTGACCCAAAATCTATCACTATATTCCATGTTTTGGCAGGGACTAATAAGAGGTTGTAAGGAACTATGTATTGGTATCTCATGGTGATTTTTTTATGCCTTTGTCCGTTGGACCGCCTCCTTCTGTTTTTATGATTGTATTGTACTGGTGCATTTCATTGGTTAAATTGTTTTGTCTAAACAAAATAAAATAACCACATAAAAAAATGCAACTCATATAAACAAGGCTACAGAGTAGCATATACCTGCCACTATGTAGGAATTCAACCTTTGCCATTTAGTCATTCTCAATTTCCGCATAGCTGCACTTATATGATATAGTTGGCTCATATATTTGGTAGTAGCTAGGGCCTGAGTTAATGGTCTATGATAAAAAAAAATTAAGCTTTGGACTTGGCTAGATGGTGATTGGCTTGCTCTGATTTCTCTACCTTTCCTGGTACCTGATATTTGGTAGTAGCTAGGGCCTGAGTTATTGGTCTATGATAATCTATTTTTTAAGCTTTGGACTTGGCTGGTAATTGGCTTGCTTTGATTTCTCTACCTTCCCTAAGGTACCTGATCTTATTGTTTGATAACATGCAACAAAAGGCTTTCTATTTGAGATCGATTGTTTTTCTCTTTAAAGAGGGGTAGACTATAAACATGCTCTCTCGTTCCATGGTTGATTGCAGTGATGCTCCCTCTGTCTCTTCACCGTTCTTTGTTTCGCAAGTGGCATACTTACTTTGATATAATGAAGTTTAATTCTGTGAAGTTAGATGGTCGCTTTCGGCTATGTAAAGTAATAATTTCCTTTACAATTGAATAATTTGTTTTAGACAAATTTCTTTAGTTTCTTTGTCAACTTTGGTGAAATAATTTCGTTTTACAATTGAATAATTTGTTTTAGATAGACTTTATAGTTTCTTTGTCAAATTTGGTGAAATAATTTCATTTGACGTTGATGTTTTCACAATCCAAAAATGTACTTGGAAAATATTAAAAACTTAAAATGTTTTACTGAAGGAAGGCTTCATAAAACAGGACTAATAGATGGAAATTGCAGCTATTGCAGAAATCCATAAGATTTTGGCCATGGTTTTTGGAGGCGCCTATTTGAACTTGAATACAAGGCCTTTTTACAGGTATGTTCAAGTCACGTCAGTGGCCTGTCTTTCTAGAGGATCCTTGGTGCTGCCCCAAGTCTGTTTCTATTGTCTGGCAGGTAATCAAGATGGTCACTCTCTACTTCCTATGGAAAAATGGATGTGCCAGAAAGTTTGAAGATCTGCCCAAAGAAACAATAACTAAAATGAATAAATTCTTGATTTTCAACTCTATAGCTATTCGACCCATCTGATTGCCTTGGGAAAAGATTGTGAGAAGCTAGAGATACGATCTAGATCTCATGCACTTGTCTACTTGCATGGGTAGGTAGAAGGTTGTTTAGATATAATGAAGACTCAACATATACTCTTTGAATAGATGACAATTGCATCGCTTCACACTTTTCAAATACAAAAGTTTCATCTTGTACACTCCAAAGTCCAAACCAAGGTTATCAGACTCAGAGTCAGCAATCTCAAAAATCTCAGAAATCTCAGCGACTCAACAAAACTCAGTTCAGGACTTGATGAAACTTGGAAAAAATCTGAAAATAGACCTGCAATTCTCAGTTCATGGCTCGACATATTTCTCAGCAAGACTTGGTTCAAGACTTGGCAAGTTTGACAAGTTTGAGCAGGGTTCGATGGGTTTTGGCAATTTTCATTTTCAGGCAATTTTCAGGCCAAGTTTATACCGATTACCAGTTCCAGGATTGACCTGGGGAGACCCAAAAAGACTCACGGATCTTGCCCAGGTCTCACAACACTGCTCCAAACTTGTTGTGCAGTGATCGTTGAAACTAGGCCAACTATCATTAGGATATTATGCCAACTCACAGCTACTTCGAATACTGTTGTTGCCTAAGGAAAAATAAAATGAACATCCAATGATGAAAATGTAAAGAAAATGAATGGAATCAATCCCACTTTGCACAAGATTCTCTTTATATACAATGCAAAGGATAATGTCAACTAATTTTTCGAGATTTAGGAGAGTATTTTAGAGAGTAAGAAATTTATTTGATTATCAACTATTTCGCGGGAGCTACTTTGTTTTAATTTATTCAAATGTATCACCCCCCAACAAGGGGCCTATAATGCACTTGAAAAGATACATGTCCCTGAGAGTTCTTTAAGTACCTCCGAAGCTACATCAAAGATCGAAAATATATTATATTTCATTTATGTGCGAAGAGGCCCTAATTGAGGTACTGTTGTCAGTAACTTTGGGGTTTTTACCATTGTTTTACTCTGCTCTTTTATAGAAGAAATATCAATTAGATAGAAATTAATGAAAACATAGATAGTGATTCGATAAAGATTAAAGAAAACAACATTAAGTCTGTTAACTTACAGTTGTCCTCAGTTTCAAGTTTTTTCCTCATTAGCTCCAGTTATAGGTAGACATTTCTCCACCGCAAATCTTTATTTCCTGAAGATCAATGGAACTGTGTATTTTACAATAAGTAACGACATAACTATATCCACCATAAATGTTTAGCCACCATTAAATAACTGAACGCTCGATTCCCGACACCCCCGACCAACAATTAACCTGCAATTTACAGAAGGTTCTTGTATCCATGAGTGACAATTATTAAACATAACAAAAACCTCTACAGTCTACATGCTTACTCAGTTAAAAGAACAATCTTGAGGGAAAATTGTTACCCTGATTCAATTTATGTGATTTTTATATGCATCTACAAGCATGACTAGTTGTGGCTGGATTGTCCGAGGAAATAAAAGAATAATTCCTCATGGGGCAAGGGTTTCGAACTCGAAATCTCTATCGATGTGGGTCTTGTGGACTGGCTTTCGTACTTAGTTTTCGTAGCGTGTTTGTTCATTGTTAGTTTGTACCCAAAGAAGAGGGAAACTCTAGATTATTTGATGGCACCGCCAAGTTCATCCATTTCACTAAATTGCTCACTAACCTTTCCCCCTGCCATGTTGAATCCTTTAGTTAAAGCAGAGTCAATAAGAGTTACAAATCTACCACCGATTTGGGATGCATTGCAGCAGGAAGATGTAGACCAGTAAGCATGGCATTGACATGGGCAATAACTGCCACCAAGTTTGATAACCATAAGATAAGATAGGAGCCAGAATTTTTTAGTACTAATTTTGTAAGATGGCCCCCAACTTGACAGTATACATAAAAAAATAAGAAATATTTATTACAATAACATTGGGGGAAGTGAAGGCAATAATAAGACTTCAAAGTTTTTGGCCAATAAGATATCTGATAAATGAGATTTAAAATTTAAAATTAATCATTATTTTTTAAAACTTTGTATAAAGGGGTGTATATTTTATGGTCAACCATGAACTAATAGAAAGTCAAGCCTAACTCAACACTATATACCATGCCTATCTGCATGTATAATAAGGAAAGCCAAGGAACAAAATCATTACACTTTAAGAAAAAATAATTTTCACTTTACAAATTGGCACAAATTTTCACTTTGAAGTATTTTGCTTAGTCGCGTCACTTGCAATAATTCTTTTGTAAGGTTGAAAACATTGAGTCAAAGTTGTTTGTTATGAATTCATTAATATCTCAATGAATCAAGTTTTTGAGTCAAACATGACATAATTGAGTCTATTTTGATTTTGAGTCAATCTAAAAGGTGTTTTGTCTTCCCATAGAAACTGCATGGGGTAAGATCAAAACAATGCAACTCATTATGACCAGTTCAATGATAGTGTTCTTAGTATAGAGTTAATACACATGCACAAACATGTTATCTTATCTTTGAGTTAATAATAATAATAATAATCTATTTTTAAGGTCACGGCCAAGCTACACCAAATTGGTGTATGAAACCCCCTTGTTTGTGGGACAAGGGACCCCTCTCTGCCCAACGATTTGACTTGTAAAGTCTACGGAGGTATACATACCCTACCCCCCTCTGGATTTGAACTTGTGACCTCTTAAGAGGAAACACATGTTCTTAACCATTATGCCCACTATGTTTGAAGAGAGCAGTTTCCATTGTAAATGGATATGAATGTTTCCAGTGAGAAATTAATGATTTTGTGCATGATAGAGGATAAAAAGAGGTTTCATTTTGAGTTGAATAATGAGTCTTCAAACCTCACTCAAACATAATATCATTATCCTTTTCCACTTCCAGGGGGGTACATTAATATTGAACTAATTAATAGGGCCTAGGACATCTTATCAACAATACTATTGGGTATCAGAAAGGAGAGACTATATAGGTCACCTGGATGACCTATAATTAGATCTAGTGGCTATTTGGATTTAGCATTAGATTCAATATCAGATTCAAAATCAGTGTCAGAGGAATTTTCAGAGACGAGAAGTTGTGAGACTCCTTCCAATACTATTGGAAGAATGAGTCCATGAAGAATCCACCTATCTTTGTCCTTGGATAGGTATCAGAAAAGATTCCATTTTGGAAATAATTGTAAATATACATATATTTGTAATTAGTAATGTTAGTATGCATATGTAAGTGCCTTCTAAAGTCTATTTCCATTGTTGTAATAGAGGGATTATTATCCACTCTTTAGAGAATTTCAAGAGTGAGAGGAATCTTGTAGGGATTTCTAAATCCTTGGGCTTAATTAGCCTCTCTTTAGGGAATTTTGAGAGTGAGAGGAATCTTGTAAGTATTTCTAAAGCCTTTCGACGATAGTGTAAATAATTGTTGTTATTACCAGCTAATGAACTGCATATGGATTAAATTGTCTATGTGATATCATTCTTATTCTAAAGTACAAAGGTGAAGGAACAAAAGAATGTGGCAGTTGGAACATGTAGATTGAGAGCGGGGAGAGCATCACAACTATTCAGTGCCTTCCTAGAGATGGTAAAGAAATAGTATTCTTTAGAAATAGAGAAAATGAAATAAGTATGTTTATGCTACAGATATCTTCAACAAGTTATGCCATGTTCATGTAAATGTATACCTTGAGCAAAAGCAAGTCAAGTAGTGCAAATATTTGTGGAAAACATATTTAGATTTTGCATTCAGGGTAGGCAAGAGGAAATGAACAGAAAGTTTATTTAGAGACTCCTACATATACATTGGCAATACATGAACAATGATTCCAAATGGGCGAGGCATAGATCAACATTCGGCTTGGTTTTATGATTGTCGAAATGGACTATCTTCAACAAAGAAGGAGATGTGAGTGAATGTTGAGTTAGGATTCAGATTTGGATATTGCAGAGTAGAGAGTTAGTGAGCAAACTTTTGTGATGAAAAAAACAATGAGCCATAACTGGAGCTAGATCTAAACTAGCTTCAATAGCTATGATCAAAGAGCCAAAGTCAGAACTATTATTAGGAGCCAGAGTCAGAGCCATGTTCCAAAGAAGCAGACAGAAGTACACTAATCTAGATTGGTTTCCTTGAGCTTATGAAAGTTCAAGAAGGAGATCAAATATCTATCCAAGATAAAGATCCAAAAGATCAAGACCAATATGGGAATCAATCAAATGCATTTCAGCGAGGTGGAATAGTAAAGAACTTTATTGTCACTAAGTTGTTGAATAAGAGCAATTCAACAAGGTGGAAGAGTGAAGAAGAGTTATCATCACTAAGTTGTTGAAATATCTATACTTTTGGAGGTCCAAAATTTGTTCAATGGGAAGGTGTGATCTAGGAGGATTCAAAATGCTCAAAAAGATCCAGGAGGATCTAGATATGCTCAAAATTGGATAATCTCAAATGCTCTTGAAAAAAACTTCATGCATAGAGCTAGATGATAGCTTTCCAACAATGCATGAATCACCTCAAATGGGCATCGTCTGACAAAGTTATGGCCTTTTGAAGTTTTGGAAAAAACATGGCAAAATGATGACTAGGCAGTCCGTACAGATGATGTCAGCAAGATGATGTGGCAACATGACATGTCACCACATGGCATCCGTACAATTGAGTTGGACGAATCAGAGGGCAACAAGTGTCCTTCTGTAAAGTCAACATGGCAGGAAGACATCGACATCCATACAACAAGTGGCAAGTAAGGAGAGTGACACGTGGACATGTGACGTCAACATGATGTCATCATGCTGATGTGGTAGCACTAGAGGCTGCCACATGTAACTCAGATTTAAATGAATGGGCATCTAGTTGGAACAGTTGGTAAGTTCCACATGTCATCTGTATGGATGATGTGGCAGACCGTACGATCCATGTGGCACCACTGGAAAGGTGACACGTGGCTTACTGTATAATGACATGGAAAACAGGTGGCAACACAGTCAACAGGTGATGTGATAGGGTCGTACAGTATGATGACACCACGTGGTAGGGCACAATTGGCACCACGTGGCACCTTTGAGAAGGCCAAGTTGGCCTGGGAATAAAAAAAATTGTGCCCCATGGGGGTCGGACTAAATCTATATGGTTTCAACTATATAACAATATATATGCCAAATATGAAGTCTATGGGACTTGAACCTTGGACCTCCCACCAAGATTCCAAACAAATTAACAAACCTCCACCTACAAACGAACCACACATAATAATAATAATAATAATAATAATCTATTTTTAAAGTCACGACCAAGCTAGACACCAAATTGGTGTATGAGACCCCCTCCACCCAATGATTTTATTGGTAAGTCTACGAAGGTATACATACACTACCCCCCTCTGGATTTGAACATGTGACCTCTTAGGAGGAAACACATGTTCTTAACTATTAGGCCCACTCAAGTTGTATAATAATAATCTATTTTTAAGGTCATTGACAATCCAGACACTAAATTGGTGTATGAGAACCCCTCCGCCCAACGATCCGATTGGTAAAGTCTACAGAGATATACATACCCTACCCCTTTGGATTTGAACTTGTGACCTCTTAGGAGGAAACACATGTTCTTAACCATTAGGCCTACTCAAACTGTATCCATACACATGCTACTTGTTATAACAAACAAATAAATTTTATTAAATGTTGATGCCTACATCAGCATGAAGGTCGGGCCACGATTTGGTCGATCTAGGCCTATTTAATGGGAACAAATTTCGAGACACGAGAGTGTAGAGTACGATACAAGTGCATAGATTTGTATGCCTAGGGTACAATACGGTATATTGGAATGCATGCAAGAGGGGACCTTGGTCATGGTTTGTCTTGATTTGTGTGCCATATCCAAACATAGTGATGTTTATACTCATTCTTCTCAGTTTTTTGAGAGGAGCATGATGGTGATGTATGTTTCTTACTAAGATGTTGTTTATAAATATCTTAGTTTAGATTGCCTTGTATGAGAGCCATAGTGCATTGTTTGGCATGTAAAGGGGGTCATTTTGAGCCAGTTTAGAATATGGTCAAGTTTATACTCATTTTTCATAGAATTTCGAGAGAAATTAATAATAACCTCTATTTCTAGGTTTGAGCACCAAAATTGAAAAGTGACTTCAAGATTCACTTTGTAAGTCCATTTTCATTGTAATTTTTGACATTTGAGATTAATAAAGAGCAGTTTCAGTGTTGAAGGGGGACTTGGAGATGTAGCCAAAAAGTTGCTATCCTGTGAACTCCATCATCAAATCTTGTCTTCATAGTTATTTTATTTTCTGATGTGTTAACTCTAAGAAAATTTTAACAAATTAAGGACAATGAACCTCACTACCAAAGTTCCCAAGAATACTCAGACGACCTGTAAGAGACCTGTAAGAAATTTTAACAGTGCTATAAGGGAAGAAGTTGCCATAAGTCTTCGTATCGCTAAAAGTTTTCTTAAGAAGTAAGGAAATATGGTATTTTTGAAGATGCATGGAATGCTCTCCAAGGACTCTTGAGGGATACCGTAATCTGAACGCATAAGTCTTCGTATCGCTAAAGTTTTCTTAAGAAGTAAAGAAATATGGTATTTTTGAAGATGCATGGAATGCTCTCCAAAGACTCTTGAGTGTATACCGTAATCTGAACGCTAAAAGACCCTGTATCCATTTGGCATTCATGAGTCAAAATGTGTTGCCAGCTTTGTTATTTTAGTCAATGTCAATCCAGAGAATGAGCGCCAAGGTGTTGAAGGCCAACAGTCTATATATTGATGCAGGTTGAGTCGTGTCTGTCAATGGCATTATATTGCTGCTGTATTAGTTTTGAAATAGGAATTATAGGAGTTTTAGAATGCAGGAATTGCTAATTTAGCTAGGGTTTGTATTGTTGTGCTTGTACTACTTGGGCCATTGCCAGTACACAGCGTTGTTGGCGTTTCCAGTGAACCGGCAAGGAGGTAGGAGGTAGGTATAACATGTTTTTTTAGAATGGCAGCAATTGCTAATTTGGCTACAGTTTGCGTTGTTGTGCTTGTGCTATTTGGGCCATTGCCAGTAAGCAGAGCCGTTGGTGTTTCTGTCGCTGCACCTGGTCCACCTGATGTTTCGGTCATTGCGCCTGTTCCAGAAGACGATATAAGATGTCTGCAAACTATAAAGAGCACGGTAAATGACCCCCACGGCTATCTTTATACCTGGAATTTCAATAATAAAACGGATGGGTTTATCTGCAACTTCCTAGGTATAGATTGTTGGCACGCAAACGAAAATAGGGTTTTGAACATCAAGCTTCCTGGGATGTCTCTTCAGGGCAGTTTTCCAACTGGCTTTGAGTATTGTGGAAGAATGACAGGTTTGGATCTCTCGGATAACAATCTATCGGGGACCATACCTGGAAATCTTTCAAAATGGCTACCATATCTGACTTCATTAGATCTCTCCCAGAACAATTTTCATGGTTCAATTCCAGCAGAGATTTCTAATTGCACATATATGAATATAATTCACCTGCAGGAGAATCAGTTGTCTGGTGAAATTCCCTGGCAATTGGGCGGGCTGTATCGTCTCAAGGATTTCAATGTACAAAGTAATCGATTGTCAGGGCCGATTCCTACCTTTGTGCATAAGATTGAAGCATCTAGTTTTGAGAATAATAGTGCTCTTTGTGGTTCTCCATTGAAGCCCTGCAAAGTGAAGACTATTAAGAAACCTATAAAAATATCAAAGCCGCTTCGCATCGTAGCTGCAACGGGCTGTGGTGTTGTAATTGGGTTTTTGCTTGTTCTTGTCCTGTGGACTTTCTTGCGATGTGTCCCAAAAAAAATAAATGGCTGAGACAGATCACAAATGTGGGCCAAGGGTTCTCCATCCATTCCTGTGAGGGAACTGATTGGAGTGGACTAATTCGGGATCAATCTTCCCTTCGGACTTACTTTTCTGGCTTCTTCTTTTTTTTTTACTGAAAAGAAGGAAGATTGAGAAAAGATTGCTCCCAAGTTAGCTTACTCCTTGTCGGATCAACCCTTGGGTTTTGTATCATTTGAAACAAAATTACGCAATTTTAGTTCTAATATTAACTATATTCTATATTATTATGTGATGTGGCTTTTGCTCGTCCATCAAATTCATGAAGTTCAAATAATTTCATTGTCTTAAAGTTCATGTCGAAAGGAATCAAATTGTAATTTATCTCTTTAATTATAAATTACATTTATATAAAATCTTAATATAAATTAATTATAAATTACATTTAAATAATACATAAAAACATATCAAATTAAATAAAATATAGAGAGATTTCCGAGGTTTGCATCCAGTAACCAGGGTTTCTCAAGTGGTCATTCATCTCAAGATGCCTCCCAGGTGGTCATCCATTCCATGACGCCTGTGGATCAAGCGCACTTAACTGTTTTCTCCACAATCAAACCCACTTAGCTTGCTACCCCATTTGCAAAACCTTAGAAAGTATTGTGCCTTATGAACTATAGTTTGCTACCCCATTTGCAAAACCTTAGCAAGTATTGTGCCTTATGAACTATCTATTCAGAGCTCCCTCCACTCTTATTATTTAAGCATAGAGGGGCTTCCGCAGTGCAACATATTAGATATCATTTT
>ML810054.1:95101-108988 GCA_009831015.1 Picea engelmannii
ATTTAAGCATAGAGGGGCTTCCGCAGTGCAACATATTAGATATCATTTTCGGGATTAACTACGTAGATTAAGTATTGTGCCTTATGAACTATCTATTCAGAGCTCCCTTCACTCTTATTATTTAAGCATAGAGGGGCTTCCGCAGTGCAACATATTAGATATCATTTTTGGGATTAACTACGTAGATTAAGTAATTAATCTATGACCCATATCCATGAGTATTAGTCGCAACTAACCAATAATTCTCATTGCACTCATTGCATCACAGGGGTGAAGAAGTGGGATTGAAACCAACAAAATGAATCGTAAAGCAACAATCATCACTTTCAGGGCTTGCACTCGGTAACCAGGACTTCCCAGGTGGTCACCCATCCCAAGACGCCTTTGGATCAAGCACGCTTAACTGTGGAATTTTCCCCACAATCAAGCCCACTTAGGTTGCTACCTCATTTGCAAAACCTTAGCAAGTATTGTGCCTTATGAACTATCCATTCAAAGCCCTCTTCACTCTTATTATTTAAGCATAGAGGGGCTTCCGCAGTGCAACATATTAGATATCATTTTCGGGATTAACTGCTGATTAAGTCATTAATCTATGACCCATATCCATGAGTATTAGTCGCAACTAACCAATAATTCTCATGATTTGAATAGTCCACTTAGCACTCATTGCATTGGGTGATGCTCACAGGGGTGAAGAAATGGGATTGAAACCAACGAAATGAATCGTATAGCATTAATCATCACTTCCGGGGCTTGCACCCGGTAACTAGGACTTCCCAGGTGATCACCCATCCCAAGACGCCTTTGGATCAAGCACGCTTAACTGTGGAGTTTCTCCCACAATCAAGCCCACTTAGCTTGCTACCCCATTTGCAAAACCTTAGCAAGTATTGTGCCTTATGAACTATCCATTCAGATCTCCCTTCACTCTTATTATTTAAGCATGGAGGGGCTTCCGCAGTGCAACATATTAGATATCATTTTCAGGATTAACTACGTAGATTAAGTAATTAATCTATGACCCTTATCCATGAGTATTAGTCCACTTAGCACTCATTGCATTGGGTGATGCTCACAGGGGTGAAGAAGTGGGATTGAAACCAACAAAATGAATCGTATAGCATCAATCATCACTTCCGGGGCTTGCACCCAGTAACCAGGACTTCCTAGGTGGTCACCCATCCCGAGACGCCTCCGGATCAAGTGCGCTTAACTGTGGATTTTTCCCCACAATCAAGCCCACTTAGCTTGCTACCCCATTTGCAAAACCTTAGCAAGTATTGTGCCTTATGAACTATCCATTCAGAGCCCCCTTCACCCTTATTATTTAAGCATAGAGAGGCTTCTGCAGTGCAACATATTAGATATCATTTTTGGGATTAACTGTGTAGATTAAGTCATTAATCTATGACCCATATCCATGAGTATTAGTCACAACTAACCAATAATTCTCATGATTTGAATAGTCCACTTAACACTCATCGCATCAGGTGATGCTCATAGGGGTGAAGAAGTGGGATTGAAACCAACGAAATGAATCATATAGCATCAATTATCACTTCCGGGGCTTGCACCCAGTAACCGGGAATTCTCAAGTGGTCACCCATCCCAAGCTGCCTCTAGATCAAGCGCGCTTAACTGTAGATTTTTCCCCACAATCAAGCCCACTTAGCTTGCTACCCCATTTGCAAAACCTTAGCAAGTATCGTGCCTTATGAACAATCCATTCAGATCTCCCTCACTCTTATTATTTAAGCATAGGGGGGCTTCTGCAGTGCAACATATTAGATATCATTTTTGGGATTAACTGCATAGATTAAGTCATTAATCTATGACCCATATCCATGAGTATTAGTCACAACTCACCAATAATTCTCATGATTTGAATAGTCCACTTAGCACTCATTGCATCGGGTGATGCTCACAAGGGTGAGGAAGTGGGATTGAAACCAACGAAATGAATCGTATAGCATCGATCATCACTTCTGGGGTTTGCACCCAGTAACCAGGACTTCCCATGTGGTCACCCATCCCAAGACGCCCATGGATCAATTGCGCTTAACTGTGGAGTTTTCCCCAAGTGGTCACCCATCCCAAGACACCTCTGGATCAAGCGCACTTAACTGTGGAGTTTTCCCTAGGTGGTCACCCATCCCAAGACGCCTTTGGAGAATTATTGGTTAGTTGCAACTAATACTCATGGATATGGGTCATAGATTAACGACTTAATCTACGCAGTTAATTCCGAAAATGATATCTAAATAAAACATGTTAAGTTAAATTAAATAATTAGACAAAACATGTAGAATATATAGTGGGTTAGCTCAATTGATCTAGAGCCAGACTTGAGATCTTTCCTGCTTGGAGCAAATAATAAATATTCTACTAGAGCACCAAATAAATGTAGAGATCTAGGAAGGAATAAATGCATAGCAATGACATGGAATGAACCTATAGCAGTGGTAGGGAATAACTTGCTCGTGGTTTATATTATGTAGAAATGGAAAACCATAAATGGTTTATGGTTTTATTATGCTTATTTATTTAGTGCTAGGGATGGAGAAAAATAGAGTGTGTAAGTTTTATCTTTCTTGAGACCATAGATACTTTGTATTGTAACCATTTAGTTGTTGAATAATACATTGAGTTTGTTTTAGAGTGTGTAGTTTTTCTCTTGGAAGGTTTTTCCCCAGAAAATTGTGTTTTTAATGGTTTTTTGTTTCATTTGTTTGCAACTTTTATGTTTATTTAATTTCTACACATTTTTCTCTCATGGATTAGTGTAAGAAGCATATTCTGCATCTCTGCTTCCTTTCATTTGGTATCAAAGTCTGATCACCTCATATCCAAGGTGTTAGGGACAAGGTCTTTTGATCTAATATTTGTTTGAGTGAGAGATTGTGTAGAAGGAAATCTTGTTGTAGGGAAACAACGAGCACATCTATATTAGAAATGGAGAAGTTTAATAACACTAGCTTTGAGCTGTGAAAACTCAACACGAAGGATCCTCTTGTAGATCGAGATCTATGGGTTGTAGTATCTGAAACCAAACCCACTAATATGAAAGATGAAGAGTGGGTGGTGTTGGAGAGAAAGGAAAGAAGCCTATTAGGCTCTATTTGATTGATTAAGTATTACTGAGTGTTTCTGAAGAAAAAAATGTCGTAACTCTCTGGAAGAAGTCGGGGTATTTGTCTTGAGATAAATCCTTGGTTAATAAAATTTTTATGTGGAACATTTTGTTTTCCTTGAGAATAGGTGAAGGTGATTATGTAGTCAAGCATCTAAATGCATTTAATACTATTGTGGCCCAGTTGATCTCAATTGGAGTGAAGATGGATGAGGAGGATCATTGTATGAACCTTTTGTGTTCTTTGCCAGATTCATGGGAAAACTTGGTAATGGCCATTGGAAGCACTATAAAGACATCGGTGCTTGATGATATCATGGATGCTTTACTCTTAGAGGAGATGAGATAGAAATCTTTTAAATCCACCAATGAGGCCTTGGATGGTAATGGGAGATTGAAAGAGAAAAAAAACAAAAGAGAAAAGGGTAGATCTAAATACCATTGGAGACATAAGTATCCTAGAAAGTCCAAGGAAAAATGTTGGAACTATGGCAAGGTTGGGAATTTCAGAAGGGACTGGAAGGAAGAGAAGAAGAAGAATACAAAGGAAAAAAAATATTTTGATGATGAGTATGGAAAATATTCCCAATAGGATGGTAGAGATACCTTTGTTACACCTTTGGAAACCTATGCAAGCCATAACACATGGTTGAGAAACCCTAGATCTTTCTTCCAAATGACTTCTCATCAACTCTCATTTTTAGTGTTTGAGAAATACGATGGTGGGATGGTATAGCTTGGTGATGACTTTCCTCTTAGCATAGTTGGTCGTGGTAGAGTCTTGATCAAATTCCCTGCTGGAAGAGTAATGGGGATCAATGGAGTTTTGCACATTATGTTTCTAGTACAAAACCTAATTAGTAAGCACACTTAATGATGTGGGTGTGAAGGTTGTTTTCTCTGGAAAAAGGGTGTAAGATGGTTTGATGAGCTATGGTACTCACTAAAGGTGTTCATGTGGGAACTTTTCCATCTTGATGCATGCACTATTGAGTGTGATAGTTCTTCGATTTCGATAGTGGAGAGATCTATAGGATCGACACCTTCACAATTAAAACCTCCTAAACTTCAGAAAGCAAGTTACCTACAAAGAAGGAAATGTTATGGAACCAAATATTGGGTCATATAGGTGAGAAGATTTTATGTTCCTTGAAAAAAAAAATTCTTGTTAATGGATTCAATGATTGTGCTCTTGAATTTGATTTTTTCAAGTGTTGCATATATGGAAAATAGAATCGCGTTTAATTTTATTCTAGTTCTCACAAATCTTTTGTGTTGTTGGACCTAATTCATTCGGATGTATCAAGTCAAGTTAAAGTTCCTTCAATTTCTAAGGATTTGTATTGTGTGTCATTCATTGATGATTATTTTAGAAGGACATGGGTATATTTTCTTAGAACTAAATCTGAGGTTTTAATTCAGTTTAAGGAGCTTAAATATTTCCTAGAAAATTAGACTAGTAGGAAAAATTAAGGCATTGAAGATTAGTAATAACAATGAGTTTTGTTTTGTAGATTTTGATATTTTTTGTAAAGAGGATGGCATTGAAAGACATAAGACAACTCCATATACCCCTCAGTGGAATGTAGTTGTAGAATGGATAAATAGAATGTTGATGGATAGAGCCAGGAGTATGCTTAGTGGAGTAAACTTAGAGAAGAAGTTATGGGAATAAGTGGTTTCTACTACATGTTACTTGATTGACAAGTCTCTCATGTCATGTCTTGTGGATAATACCCCTATGGAGGTCTAGAGTCTCGACATGTAATAAGCCCTCATGTTAGCATCTTTGTGTTTTTTTTTGTGAGGCATATGCTCATGTGCCTAAGGAGAAGCAATCAAAGAAATCGAAGTTGGATAACAAGGTTTTGAAATGTATCTTCATTAGATATGGAATTGGTGTGAAAGGGTACAATCTTTTGGATCTAGTGGTTCAAAATGTTTTCTATAGAAGGAATGCTATTTTCAAAGAAGTTAAGTCTTCTCCTAGAGTGGTGTAGCCTGAAGATAAGGAGAAGAATTCAGTGGTTTAACTACCACCCAAGACCGAGAAAGTTGAACAAAAAAATTGACAAGAATTTCATGATGGACCTTATGAGGAGGAGGGTTCAAAGAGTTCAAAAGATGAAGAAGAAAATCCACCTCAAACTTTAAAGAGGTCCACTCAACAAAGAAGAAAACCAGATAGGTATAATTATAGTCTGTCTGATTTCATATGCAGATTGTCTTTATTTGTTGACATCGATGGGCCTAGAACCGTGAAAGAGTAAATGGACATGGAAGATAAGGAATCCTAGAGATTGGCCATGGATGAGGAAATGGATGCACTTATAAACAATGATACATGGAACTTAGTCCCATTTCCTGATGGATGGAAACCCATTGGATGTAAATGGGTGTTCAAAAAGAAGAATAGTTTAGATGGAAATGTTGAAATGTACAAGGAAAGGTTGGTTACAAAAATGGATATTCCAAAGTTGAGGGAATAGAATTTGGTGAGATATTTTCCCCAGTTGCTAAGTTAACATATATTAGGTTCCTATTGCCTATAGAAACTACCTTTGATTTAGATATAGAATATATGGATGTGAAAACAACATTCCTACATGGTGACTTGAAGGAGGAGATCTATATGACACAACCAAGCACTATGTTGAAAAAGGTAAAGAGTCATTGGTTTGCAAGTTAGAAAAGTCTTTATATGGTCTCAAATAGTTTCACAGAATGTGGTTCCAAAATTTTGATTCTTGTATGTTGGGTTTGGGATTTCTAAGATCCAAATCAAATCATTGGGTTTGGCCATACACCTTACAATGTTGTAGTGGAGAAAATAATAAATTCTATAGTGGAGCAAGGAAAAAGTGCAGAGTAGTTGGATGGAATAACTTTTTGGTGGTTTCTAGGAAAACCATAAATAGTTCATGGTTTTATTATGCATGTTTATTTAGTGCTAGGGTTGGAGAAAAATAGAGTGTGTAAGTTTTATCTTACTGTTATGCTGCCAAAATTTATCTAGAACTATGCTACAACTGAAAACACTTGTTGAAAGAATAGATAATCTTTAACATGCACTAGGACCTCTCTCGGTCAGATTCCTTAACAACAAACTTCTCTGACCTTGCAGTAGGGGATTGCATCCCCCCATATGGGTTGTCAGGGATGAAAGATTCATTGAAAATGGTGCCATATGAGAATGTGTCCAACCAAAGAATGGAATAGATTTTGGTTCACGATAGCAGCATCATTGCTTGGCATTATGTGAACGATGCCCAAGTCAAGGGATTGAATGTGACATTTAATTGTTTGTAATGGTGGTACGTTCTCCTCCATCTTTTCACATACTATCTTAACCATGATCCCGACCACCAACAATTCAAATGATAAAAGCGAAATGGTGATCCTGGAGAGAGAGAAACTTTGTGAGTGCAGAAGAATAGGTTGTCCTGGTCGTATCATGGTGATAAGTGTTCACAAAAGGTAAAAGGAGAGGCTCAACTCTCCTATTGAATTTACTGGTCTTCATAAATTCACAAATCCATTTAATATTTAGTAGCTTTGTTAGCACTCTAGGTCACTACTATCAATGGGGTTTCAATTATGCCACCCACATGAGGATATCTTTGTGGCTACCATTGAAGGAGACAAAACCAAACTGACCCCTCTAGCTCACAAAATTCAAGTCCTGAACTTCCAAAAATGAGGGTGCAGTAGGATGCTAAGGTCACAGTAGAGGAATTCAGTGTGCTTACTCCTCCACATATCCGCGAGGAAATGGAAAATGTATAAGGGGAAATCCATCTGGAGAGGAACTTATTCCACGATTGGGAAATTGATGCAGAAATTGACATTTGGGTCCCTGGCATAGATATGTATTGGCACATCAAAATGTTTATGGGAAAGAATCTATAGGAATGAGAGGAGGTGAGGGAAGACATCCTCTAGCAACTGGACGAGGTACAGCCACAACTTAAGGAAATCCAATCCAAGCTTGTCGAACTTTGATTTATAGAACTTTCTAAAATGCATAGAACTTTGATTCATACCAAACTCAGGCTACCCCTGAAAATCTGGCCAGATTCAAACCCATTTTTTTTTGCCTGAGAAGAGGAAATAAAGATTGCTCCAAACTGATTTGATCAGATCAACCCTTGCGTTTTGTATCATTTGAAACAAAAGTAGCAATTTTAGGTCTAATATTAACTATATTCTATATTATGTGATGTGGCCTTTGCTCGTCCATCAAATTCATGAAGTTCAAATAATTTCATTGTCTTTAAGTTCATGTTGAAGTGAATCAAATTGCAATTTATCTCTTTAATTATAAATTACATTTAAATAAAATCTCAATATAACTTAATTATAAATAACAATTAAATAATACATAAAAACATATCAAATTAAATACATAATTAAATAAAACATGTTAAGTTAAATTAAATTAAATAATTAGACAAAACATGTAGAATATATATAGTGGGTTAGCTTAATTGATCTATAGAGCCAGACTTGAGATCTTTCTTGCTTGGAGTAAATAATAAATATTCTACTAGAGCACCAAATAAATGTAGAGATGTAGGAAGGAATAAATGCATAGCAAGGACACATAATGAACCCATAGCAGTGGTAGGGAATAACTTGCTCGTGGTTTCTAGTATGTAGAAATGGAAAACCATAAATGGTTTATGGTTTTATTATGCCTATATATTTAGTGCTAGGGATGGATAAAAATAGAGTGTGTAAGTTTTATCTTTCTTGAGAGCATAGATACGTTGTATTGTAACCATTTTGTTGTTGAATAATACATTGAGTATGTTTTAGAGTGTGTAGTTTTTCTCTCGGAAGGGTTTCCCCAGGAAATTGTGTTGTTAATGGTTTGTTGTTTCATTTTTTTGCAACTTCTATGTTTATTTAATTTCTACACATTCTTCTCTCATGGATTAGTGTAGGAAGCATATTCTGCATCTCTGCATCCTTTCATTTGGTATCAAAGTCTTATCACCTCATATCCAAGGTGTTATGGACAAGGTTTTTTGATCTAATCTTTGTTTGAGTGAGAGATTGCATAGAAGGAAATATTATTGTAGGGAAACAACGAGCACATCTAGATTAGAAATGGAGAATTTTAATAGCACTAACTTTAAGCTGTGAAAACTCAACATGAAAGATCCTCTTGTAGATTGAGATCTATGGGTTGTAGTATTTGGAACCAAACCCACTAGTATGAAAGATGAAGAGTGGGTGGTGTTGGAGAGAAAGGAAAGAAGCCTTATTAGGCTCTATTTGATTGATTCAGTATTACTGAGTGTTTTTGAAGAAAAAAATGTAGCAGCTCTTTGGAAGAAGTCGGGGTATTTGTATCGAGCTAAATCCTTGGTTAATAAACTTTTTATGTGGAACATTTTGTTTTCCTTGAGAATGGGTGAAGGTGATTACGTAGTCAAGCATCTGAATGCATTTAATACTATTGTGACCAAGTTGATCTCAGTTGGAGTGAAGATGGATGAGGAGGATCATTGTATGACCCTTTTGTGTTCTTTGCCAGATTCATGGGAAAACTTGGTAATGGCCATTGGAAGCACTATAAAGAAATTGGTGCTTGATGAGGTCATGGATGCTTTACTCTTAGAGGAGGTGATGTAGAAATTTTTTAAATCCACCAATGAGGCCTTGGATGGTAATGGGAGATTGAAAGAGAAAAAAAACAAAAGAGAAAAGGGTAGATCTAAATCCCATCGAAGACATAAGTCTCCTAGAAAGTCCAAGGAAAAATGTTGGAACTATGGCAAGGTTGGGAATTTCAGAAGGGGCTGGAAGGAAGAGAAGAAGAAAAATACAAAGGAAAATAATTATTTTGATGATGAGTATGAAAAATATTCTCAATAGGATGGTAGAGATACCTTTGTTACAACTTTGGCAACCTGTGCAAGCCACAACACATGGTTGATAAACCCTAGAGATTCCTTCCAAATGAGTTCTCATCAACTCTCATTTTCAGCGTATGAGAAATACAATGGTGGGATGGTATAGCTTGGTGATGACTCTCCTCTTAGCATAGTTGGTCATGGTAGAGTCTTGATCAAATTCCCTGATGGAAGAGTAATGGGGATCAATGGAGTTTTGCACATTATGTTTCTAGTACAAAACCTATTATCAATGATCACACTTAATGATGTGGGTGTGAAGGTTGTTTTCTCTGAAAAAAGGGTGTAATATGGTTTGAGGAGCTATGGTACTCACTAAGGGTGTTCGTGTGGGAAATTTTTCAGCTTGATGCATGCACTATTGAGTGTAATAGTTCTTCAATTTCGATAGTGGAGAGGTCTATAGGATCCACACCTTCACAATTAAAACCTCCTAAACTTCAGAAAGCAAGTTACCTACAAAGAAGGCAATGCTATGGCACCAAAGATTGGGTCATATAGGTGAGAATTTTTTATGTGCCTTGAAAAAGAAATTTCTTGTTAATGGATTCAATGATTTTGCTCTTGAATTTGATTTTTTCAAGTGTTTCATATATGGAAAATAGAATCGTGTTTAATTTTATTCTAGTTCTCACAAATCTTCTAGGTTGTTGGACCTAATTCATTCTGATGTATCAGGTCCAGTTAAAGTTCCTTCAATTTCTAAGGATTTTTATTGGGTGTCATTCATTGATGATTATTATAGAAGGATGTGGGTATATTTTCTTAGAACTAAATCTGAGGTTTTAATTCAGTTTAAGGATCTTAAAGCTTTCCTAGAAAATTAGACTAGTAGGAAAAATTAAGGCATTGAGGATTAATAATAGCAGTGAGTTTTGTTTTGTAGATTTTGATATTTTTTGTAAAGAGGATGACATTGAAAGACATAATACAACTCCATATATCCCTCAGTGGAATGTAGTTGTAGAATGGATAAATAGAATGTTGATGGATAGAGCTAGGAGTATTCTTAGTGGAGTCAACTTAGAGAGAAGTTATGGGAATAAGTAGTTTCTACTACATGTTACTTGATTGACAAGTCTCCCATGTCATATCTTGTGGATAAGACCCCTATGGAGGTCTAGAGTCTTGACAGGTAATAAGCCCTCATGTTAGCATCTTTGTGTTTTTTGTTGTGAGGCATATGATCATGTGCCTAAGGAGAAGAAATCAAAGAAATCGAAGTTGGATAACAAGGTTTTGAAATGTATCTTCAAGATATGGAATTGGTGTGAAATGGTACAATCTTTTGGATCTAGTGGCTGAAAATGTTTTCTATAGAAGGAATGCTATTTTCAAAGAAGTTAAGTCTTCTCCCACAATGGTGTAGCCTGAAGATAAGGAGAAGAAGTCAATGGTTTAACTACCACCCAAGATCGAGAAAGTTGAACAAAAAAATGGACAATAATTTCATGATGGACCTTATGAAGAGGAGGGTTCAAAGAGTTCAAAAGATGAGGAAGAAAATCCACCTCAAACTTTAAAGAGTTCCACTCAACAAAGAAGGAAACCAGATAGGTATAATTATAGTCCGTCTGATTTCATATGCATATTGTCTGTATTTGCTAACATCGATGAGCCTAGAACCGTGAAAGAGGAAATTGAGATGGAAGATAAGGAGTCCTAGAGATTGGCCATGGATGAGGAAATGACTGCACTTAGAAATAATGATACATGGAACTTAGTCCCATTTCCTGATGGATGGAAACCCATTGGATCTAAATGGGTGCTCAAAAATAAGAATAGTTTAGATGGAAATGTTGAAATGCACAAGGAAAGGTTGCTTACAAAAAAGGATATTCCAAAGTTGAGGGAATATAATTTGGTGAGATCTTTTCCCCAGTTGCTAAGTTAACATCTATTAGGTTCCTATTTCCTATAGAAACAACCTTTGATTTAGAGATAGAATATATGGATGTGAAAACAACATTCCTACATGGTGACTTGAAGGAGGAGATCTATATGACACAGCCAAGCACTATGTTGAAAAAGGTAAAGAGTCATTGGTTTGCAAGTTAAAAAAGTCTTTATATGGTCTCAAATAGTCTCACATAATGTGGTGCCAAAATTTTGATTCTTTTATGTTGGGTTTGGGATTTCTAAGATCCAAATCAAATCATTGGGTTTGGCCATATACCTTACAATGTTGTAGTGGAGAAAATAATAAATGCTATAGTGGAGCAAGGAAAAAATGCAGAGTAGTTGGATGGAATAACGTTTGGTGGTTTCCAGGAAAACCATAAATGGTTCATGGTTTTATTATGCATGTTTATTTAGTGATAGGGCTGGAGAAAAATAGAGTGTGTAAGTTTTATCTTACTGTTATGTTGCCAAAATTTCTCCAGAACTATGCTACTACTGAAAACTCTTGTTGAAAGAATAGATAATCTATATCATAACTATTTAGTTTCTAAAAATACATTGAGTGTGCTTTAGAGTGTGGGGTTTTTCTCCCGGAAGGGTTTTCCCCAGGAAATTGTGTTGTTAATGATTTATTGTTTCATTTGTTTGTGTTGGAAATGTAATCCGTTAAGATTACGAACTTCATGGAATGTGAATATTCAAGTTTGTGTAACGATTGTAGGGAGTCCAAGAGACCTTGGAATATGAATCCAATAGTCATTATCATGTATATATGCATGTATCATATGATTAATAAAATACACTTCACCCCTTATCTAAAACGTGAGTCCAGTAGTGGTATTAGAGCGACCTTGGTTATTAGGCTTGATTTGAGATATGGTCGAGAAACGTCTCTCCTCATTTATTCTATTGGATGTCTTCATTTATGCCTGCTAGTATGTATATATCTACCTCAATCTACCATATAATCTTGCATCTCTGCATAGGCGTTAGGGAAAAGAAATAAACGTTCCTCTCCCTAAATATAGTGTTTTCTGACCTAACCTGTCCATTATTATTTGTTGATAGTTGTTGATAGTCGTTTGCATATGCTATTGAGGATTCCTCACGTCATCTACTTGTTGGATGCAGAGCACACCTAAATTTAAAGTGCAACAATGATCGAGGATCTTGAGTGGCAAACTATTGAGGCCTTCAAGGAATATAATTTCGAGCAAGACGTCAATGTTTTCACGCAGGTAATATGCCTTGACACTTCCAATGTTGGGTTTTAAGTTGACATGGCATGGGTGAACGATTTAACTGTCTTCTTGGTTTTTCCTGTCATTTTTGAGATTTTTGAGAGAGGGGAGACATCAAGAGGGTGAATAGAACGCATATCTCTTGCATCATCTTGAGGCAGTAGGATATTTATGGTGTTTGGAACGACTATTTTTGAAATATTTTGTTATCATTCTTCTCATATCAACATTGGTTGTAGGTTGTAGTTCTCTTCCCGTATCAATGTTGGCTGGTATTTGCAGCCCATGCTATATTGATCATACTCCTCGAAGGAAAATATGACAACCCCTTCAGAGAACCTTCCTTTGCATCAAGATGTTGGTCTAGGGTTTCGAGCTAAAATATTAGGGTTGCACTAGTGGGAATATTCCATGTGCAAAAAAGTGTAAAAAAAAATACAAAATGGTCTCGATATGGATGTCGCACTGGAGCAGGTAGAAACATGATATGTTTGTTATGCAAATAGTACAGTCGCTGAGCTATCATTTCCATTCATTCATTCATGTACATTCTATAAGGATGAGTCATTCCTGTAATGTTTAAGTATTTATATATGGATGAATTATTCTTGTAATGTTTCAACAGAAGTGTTGGGAGTGTCTATGAATTGTCTGTTGATGCCTTCAAAGACAAAAAAAATAGCACTGAATCCAAGCCTATTTGTGTGTGGATACATAAATTCATGCCTCCTTCGTTTATAAAATCGAGGCACCAATCCTTCTATCAACCTTGAAAATAGCTCGAAGTGAAGTAGAATCACTCTACGAGATTGGAACAATGTCTTGGTAGGTGCACTGGTGTCAATCCACTCACATCTTAACTCCTTGCAACATTTGAAATAAAAATTTGCATTAAAAGATTGATACCCATCTTGGGTTGCTGAAAGTTTTTTTTCCACTAGAGGTCTTTCTCACTTCTGGTAATATTCTAGTAGGCATACCCACTAGTAAATTAGGGTTTGTGAAGATTGAAATATGATTTATTCTGGTGAGAGGACAAGTTGTATATGAAAAGAATCAACCAACAAGAGAAGTCATTTTAAACGGGTGCATTTTCGGTAGCAACCGACACCCTTCATTTGCTAAGTCTGCACAATTGAGTTTGCATGTGATTGTAAAGTCTAGGTGGATTTGCAAGAAACCTAGGACTCTAAATGGCTCGAGTTGATGAATTATTAGAGTTAATGAACACTCTAATCCTCTCTCTTGTTGAAAATACAATCACCATCGACAAAACAACTCTTTAGTCTGTTGTGACCTATTTGCAAGTTTCGCAAGCCAAAGAAACACTGCTGCAAACTCAAACTCGTCTTCTTTACGATGAACTTGAGCGAAAGAATTTGCGACAACATTATGAAATAGTCCCTGTTCAGAACCCTCTTTTCTAAGATGAAGAATATGATGATGCCTATTCAAAGTAATAGCCAGTGCAACAACAACTCAATGAGCCATCTCCAAATTCAAGAACAAATGATGTTCAACCTCCTCTTTCCAAATGGATCATCAGACCTTGGGAAGAAATCATAAATAACAACCACATAACCGGTATTAGATATGAAAAGGATGTCACCTTTCATAATCTGGATTACACCAAACCAATCTAGTTTCAGAGTGTTGGACTCCTACAAGAAGGTTGTGTTATAGCAAGATT